>PVHP010012708.1:0-42427 GCA_004024765.1 Zapus hudsonius
TAGTCACGTGGCTTCAGGGTCCTGGCCCACAATAAGGGTTCAGAGAGTCCTGGATGAACAGAGGAAGATGCTCATGACCGGCTCTAGGACACTTCTGCCTGCCTGGCCCCTGAGCTGGAGTGCGTCTGCTGTCCCCAAGCCTCCTGGGAGTCCTCCTACCACAGTGCAAACCAGTGGGTCTTTGTTAGTCTGCACATCTTTTAATTGCGTATACACATCAGTCGGGTAGTCTGCATCACTGCTTGCAAACAAACAAGCCCCGTCTCAGTGGCTTGTGGGAGTGCATGCCATCCTTGCCACAACCCTGCCGCTCTGCTTCTGGTTGCCCTTGGAGGTCAAGTTTACATTCTTGTCACAGAGACCCCCTAGGGCCGACTCTGCTGTGTGGACTGTGGAAAGGGAGAAGAAACCAATGAGTCTTCTTGAGACCTTCTCAAGAGCACCTGCAGTTTCTCTGCATCCACAGCGTGGGCGGGGAGAGAAGGCAGACCTGAGCCAATGGTAGCTCATCACGGGGGATCACAGCCCACACTTAGGTTGCGCCAACTGTATGCCAGCGCCCAAAATAGACTCACTTGTTTCTCCTCATGACCTCTGGAAAGGGAGGTTTACTATTAGCCTCATTTTACAGATGAAGAAACTGAGGCCAGAGGAGGTTCAATGATCTATCCAAGTTCACCTGCTAGAGCTGGTCCGCATTCCTCACCCCGCCTCCTGAGGCGTCACTTTGACCCCAGGTTCAGCACAGCACTGGTGTAGACTGGCCACATGGCCACCGCAAAGCTTGTTGGCAGGGAAAGACAGGGAATATTTACAGGGCATGGATTCTGTGCCAGGTGCTATCGCCTGCTTTTATCAATCTGATCGGACGTAACTAGCCCTAAGGGCACCCCTGGGGAGTTAATATAGACACCCCCTTTCACAGATGAGAACAAGGGGCCAGGACCTATGGCCAGCAGGGGCGCAAGCTGCTCTTCAAATGAGGCCCCCTAAGGACCCAAACCACCTGAGGTTCCCAGAAGGCGGGGCAGGGTGGGGCTGACTTCAAGCTGCGCTGGTTCTCTCTGGTCCCTGGAACAGAAAGACAGGAGAAGAAGAGCAAAAGAAAGGATGAGGGGGAGGATATTAGGATGGGAAGATGGAAATGGACTCTGCCTCCCACCGAAGCGCGGCACTGGCTCCAGGCGCCCAGCAGATGGCAGGATGAGGCCAGAGTTCCCGCAGCCAGGAGGGCTGGGCGCCCTGGAGGCGCGGTGCCACCGGTTCAAGGTGCGCGCTGGGCACCGGCGACCGTCCCCGCCGCTCCGGGAGCCTAGGGCGCCCCGTGAGCCTTGAGCCTTCTGGTTGTCCCAGCCTTAGGCACCCCTTCCCTGGCGCGAGTCTGTCCCCCTCCTGGGCACCCAGTCCGCCCGTAGGATCCAGGGATCCAGATGGGAACCCCGCCCCTAAATCAGCCGCCGGTGCCACAACGTTCTGGGGAATCCCTAGGCCCACGGGCCTTTCCCAGAGCAAGGACTCTGGGCCTTATTTTCGCGTGTGCCATGAGGGGCTCGGGGCGCCCTGCAGGGTCTGCGCCCCACCTCCACGCTAAGCACCCACAGAACAAAGGCAGCCTTGCAGAAGCCTCGGGCGGCCATCCAGCACGGCCGGTGGTGGTGGTGGGTGAGGGGGTCCTGGGGTCCCCGCAGCCCCAGGGGAGCGCCCTTATCTCGCAGCCTCCGCCCACCTCTGGAGGTGGGGGCAATGGCTGCGATCGCGGGGTCCACGCCCCCTTCCTTCCGTGCTCGCCGGTCCCTCCCTCCCCTCCTCCTCCTCCTCCTCCTCCTCCTCCGCCGCCGCCGTCTCCCCCTCCGCACCCCGCGAGCAGCTCGGCTCCCGGGCCCCGCGCCGGGGTTCCCGGGTCTCGGTGGGCGTCTGCGCACCGAGGAGGGGCCGACCCGGGACCACAGCCGGGGCTCATCCGGAGGAGGGGCGGGGCCCTGGCCGCTCTCCCCGCAGCCTGCCCCCGCACCCCGCGCAGCCGGCATCCCGCGCGCCCCAGCACCTCGGGCTCACCCCGCACCCCGCGGCGGGGCATGTAGCAGGGGCGGCCGCGACGGAATATGGGCGGGAACCACTCCCACCAGCCCGCCGTATTCGACGAGAACGAAGAAGGTAAGAGTCGGGCGCCGGGCACTCCTCGCGCCGCTCCCTGGGCGTCGGCCGGCCTCCGGGGCGCCCCTTCCCTCCCCTGCCACCCCGCCCGCTGTACGTGGTCCCCGGGACGCGGGGACCTGAGCGAGGCCGCTGGGCTTCCAGGGCCTTAGCTCCGAGAGGAGAGGGGCCCCCACCTCGGGGTGTCGCAGAAGGAGTTGGCTTAGTTGGCGAGCGGTGGGGGGCTTGATGGCGAAGCGGCGCTTGAGCCTGAAAGAGGTGGCCCGCGTGCAGGCTGCGGTGTGCGTGTGCGTGCGCGCGCGTGTGTCTCCACCGTCCATGTGGTCTTGTCGCGGGCACGTTGAATGTGGCTCTGCCTTTCCCCAGCAGCACAGCAGAAGAAAACTTTCCTTTGCTGAACTCGGGGAAGGGCCTCCTGCTTGGGCAGCTGCTGCCCCAAAGTGTTGTGGGCTGTCCGCCTCCTCCAGACTCCAGAGGCAATCCCCGAGTCTTATGGACAGAGCCTTATGGATAGAGCCTGCTTGGCCCCGCGGAACCCGACCTTAGTCGCTGCGTGCCCACGGGCAACTGACTGAACCTCTCTGAAACAGGTTCCCAGGCCTTGAAGGGCGGCTGTGAGCTCAATCTCTAACCGCGCGGAAAGTGCCTCGTAACTGTCAGCAGGTGGCGCTGCGCCAGTGTCGGTGGTTATGTGTCCACACTGGGCCTCCTACTGTGTGCCCTACCTGTGCGCCAAGTTAGAGACCAGACATACCAGGTCTTCCAGGCATCAGTTACTGTTCTGGGACATCACTCAGCCCCACAACGCCCCGGGGACAGCGACTTTCTGCGTTCCCACCTTGCAACTGAGAGGGTCCCCTCCCTTGGTTCTGAGGCTGGGTAGTCTGCCATGGAGGTTGCTCTGCACAAGTTTGTGGGCACAGACAGTGGATTCTAGACCCACCAATGCTACAGGTGCTGCTCTCAAAAAGACAAGGGGTGCACCCCACTGTGCCTTGGAGGTAGGGTCTGCTGGCCAGCCAAGTGCTCCTACCTTACAGGACTCCTAGCCTGGTGGCCCCTAGTGGCCATCGTTGGTGACTGGTAGTCAGGGGCTGAGGGTGACTGTGGCCTTGGCTCTTGCTGCCGTGGGCCAGTAGAAGCCAGATGGGGACCAAGCAGAAACTAAGAGTTCGAGGTGTCCCTGGAGAATCGGGAGGTCCCCAGCCCCACCCCCACTCTAGGGGTTCAAGGCTCTAGCTGGGGCCCACCCAGGTCTTGGCACTTTTCTTTGTTAGTATCTATTTCTTGTTCAACAGATCTGATCTGACTTGTGCAGATGCCCGACTGCATCAGTCCTGGGATGGGGAGGCTTCTCCTCGGTCTCTGTCTGCTGAAGCCTGTCTAGGCCTCAGTGGAAGTCGTGGGCATTGAGGATATTTACTGATCCCAAACCCGATCCCGATTCTTTCTGTCAGAGACTAGTGAAGATCTCAGGGCCGATAAATCACACTTCTTTTCTCCTGAAATGTTCTATTCTCACACTTCATTCTTATTGCTAACTTTAGACCTTAAAGAAAAAACACCCGCCAAATTAAGAAAGTTTCCTTATGAACATTAAGGCACTAAGGAGGTATTATTCTATTCCTACTGTTTTTATCATTTATTTCTATTGTTCCCTTATTAATATCAGACATGATTGGTAACACTATTCATTACATGTGAATGAGGAAGCCTCTCGGTGTCCACCTATGGCCTCCACATGCACACAGGTGTGTCCACATCACCTATGGATGTCACATGCCCAACACACAGGGCCAGGTAGAGGTGCTTGGACTTGATCGTGGGGGGCATTCTGAGCATGGCTGGAGCTGTCTGAAGGTGGACTTCCACCTGAGCCGAGCACGTCTGAGTTTTCAGGACTTGAATGCTGAAGCACAGCAGAAAACATGCTTTGTGTAACAGCGCCACGGCCATCTCTGTTCTCATGCTGGACACTGAGTGTCCTGGGCCTGGGTCACTCTTGTGTCACTGACGTGACCAGTAAGACACTGGGGAGAAGGCTTTCATGTCGCAGGGACAATCACATCTCCATCGTCGTCGTGCGTCTTTCTTCTTAGGGGCCAGGGAGTCACAAATGACAGCAGAGCAACAGGAAGTGCTTTAAGGGAACCACCTGGCTCAGGCCCGTTTCCAGCTTCTTCCCTGCTGCCAAGTGCTCCCAGCTGGGCTCTGGGCTCCTGCTCAGCCCAGGGGGCTGCTCTGCCTACTTCCATCCTGGCCTTGTCTGGGCCACATGGGGTGGCATCCAGGCCCATCTTGTTGCAAGGGTCTCAGGCCATGTCCGGCCTCCTCCGAGTTCCTGCTTTGTCCCTCTCTCTGGCCCCAGGCACAAGTCACAGAAAGACGGATGACAACCAAGTCCCCACAGTTGCCCATGAGGACCTGCCCTCTGTGAGCCACTTCTCCTCCTCTCCTGCTCTAATGCCGGCCTCCCACAGGCCCAGCGCCCTTGACCTTCGCCTGGGCCCCACTCTCCACCTCACCCGTGCCCTTTGGGTTTTCACAAGGTCTCAACCCTTCACTTCTCTTTGCCCCGTTGTCACCATCCTTCACTCCATTTCCTTCTTGGTACCATCGGAGTCCTCAGCGTTTGTCCCTGTGACAAGATGCTGGAGACAAACAAGCTGAAAGGAGGAAAGGTTTGTCCCGGCTCCTGGCTTCAGAGGGTTCCATTGAGGCTGCTCAGATGTTGTTGGGGTCTGTGTGGTGGCATCGCACATCCGGGCAGGACACAAAGCACAGGAAGGAGCTCACCCCAAGAAAGCCACGAGACAGGAAGGAAGGATGGAGTTGGTTTTTCCATATCCCTGTGTTTCCAGATTTAGAATCACTGGCTTGTTCTCTCCACTAACTTTTAATTCTCTGCTGAAATTCTCAAAATTTGCTCTTCCGTCTCTTTAACATACCAATTGATAATCTGACTTTTGACACCTATACGGGCCTATCTCTGTGACGTCCTGTGATTTTTTGACACAACTATTCTCCTCACTGTGGGTTTTATGCATCTTCTGCGCAGCACAGGGATCACGTGAGGCTTTGAAAGGTTTTCCGCTCAGGACGCAGCAGCTATGCCTCTGGGGCCTGGAATCATGTTTTTTTTTAATAAAATATTTTCTTTATTCATTTTCAAGCAGAGAGAGAGAGAGAGAGAGAGAGAGAGAGAGAGAGAGAGAGAGAGAGAGAGAGAGAGAGGAGAGAAAGCGAGCACCAGAGCCACCACCTTGTGGGTCTGGCATATGTGGGTCCTGGGGAATTGAACCCGGGGCCTCAGGCACTGGAGGCAAGTGCCTTATCCGCTGAGCCATCTCTCCAGCCCTGGAATCATGTTTTAAGTGAATCCTCATGGAGATGGTGGTGGTTTGAAATATCAGGAGCTGGTGTAACTGTCGTTCCCACGCGTTCATAGGATAGAGTCCTTGGCACCTGTGATGGAGGCCTAGTGTGTTGGGTAAGCTTCCTTCTTGTTGACAGTCTCTCATTTTAGTGTTGTCCCCTTGCCATACCCTGGGAAGGCTTCACAACCTGGTGGCTTCTCAGCCTCTTGGACTTACTTTCAGGTTGCCTCTGAGGAAACTGGCCTTAGTGATCGACCCACTTATTTGAACTTGCCTTTCTCCTGGGTTCCTTCCTCCATTGTTATTTTTTCCAAAAACAAACTCTGTATAGTTATTATAGCTCCTCATAGGAGGAAGTCAGAGTCTGACTGGAAGTACTTGGGTTCCAGACAAGCCCCTCTCAGTGTATGTGAGTCGTGTGTCTCACAGGAAGCCTGTGCTTCTCGACATTTCCCACCGGCTCTGCTCATGTTCACAACCGCACTTCATGCAGCCTCACAGTGTCCTCAGTGACACTCTCTGCTCAACCTGTTGCTCTGGGCGTCTCTATGTCATCCTAGTGAAACAGCCTTCGTGAGGCTCACAGTGATCGTTGGCTTCTTACTAACAACAGAGAGTTTCCTTCTTGGACATAAAATTAAATCACTCATGAACTCACCACCCCACAAGAGAAACAGAACAACATCAAGTTCTGTGGATATTTCTCGGCTATCTCTGCCTCCTCTTTCTTACCCCTAAACATTGCAGTGTTTAGATTTTATGAAAATGGCCTCATGTTGTGTGTATGATGTGCAGCTCTCACTCAAGGCTGAGTTTCTAAGACTCAGCCATGTGGTTGTGAATAGCTGTGCTCTGTTCATCTGGACTTGTGGCTGTGCCATCACTCAGTTGCCCTCTCCTCTGGCTCTGGACAGTGGCCCAGCTTCTGGTTTGTGACAATTAGGAGCAATGCTACTCTCACTAATTTTGCCTCCTGATGCAAGAGCTGCTCCCAGAGACGCACCCTAGGAGAACTGCGGTGCTGAGGAGTAGGGACACCTGCAACTTCTAAGATGCTGATAAATGCTTTCCCAAGTGGCTTATCATTGTATATTCCAACAAGATGGGCTTTCCCTTTGCCTATGGATAGGATGCAGCCAAACAGCAGCCTTAGGTGTAATTTTCCATTTGTGCCAATGTGAAAGGAGAAAGGAACAGGTGAATCAATTTACCTCCAAGTGTTTCACCAAATCTGCTCAAAAGTATTGGCCTTGCAAATCAATAGCAGATCTTTGCAATGAGTGTCCATTTAAGCACAAAGATGTTTCTGAAGTATAACGCACATTTGGACTGGCACATTGGAAGTACTCAAAATTCGCCAGTCAAGCTTAAGGGCAGATTCCTGGTGTCCCAGCAACTTGGGAAGTTGGAGACAGGAGAATTGTGAGCTTGGGGCCAGTGTGTGCTACACAGCAAGATCCAAGCTAGTTTGGGATACAAGGTGATGTTCTGTGTACCCCCCAACAAAAGAAAGAAAGGAAAGAAGGAAAGAAAAATAAAGGCCATAGATGGCTAGTGGATACCACACAGAATAACACACCTTTATGGTCTGGCTAATATTTTGAATTATTGGCAATTTCATTTCTCCAACTGCATGAGCATTCAATGGTCCTGTCATGTGATGGAGTGCCCCATGGTATTTGCATCACCTCTGCTCATTCAGGTGTGCTTTAGATGCATCCTGTCATTAGTGAGGTGGAGGCTTCTTTATGTGTTTTTTATTTATTATTTATTGATTCTCTTCTGTGATGTCTATAGCTTTTGTGTTTTTTTAAATTTGAAGTCTGGATCTTCTTTACAATTCTAGATGGCATTTCTGTGGTAATTCGAGAGTAAAATGTCCACCCTAGATGCTTGTGTTTGAGTACTTGATACCAAGTTGGTTCCAGAACCTTTGGAAGAGGAGTCTTGCTGAAGGAAGTGTGTCACTGGGAGTGAGGCTTGAGGTGATGAAGCCCAGTCTTGCTGTCTGCTCTCTCTCTCTCTCTCTCTCTTTCTCTCTCTCTCTCCTTCCTTCCTGAGGATGTGATGATGCGATGCTGGCTTCCTGCTCCTGCCACGCTTTCCCCACCATGATGGACTGACTCTGCCCTCTGGAGCTGTTAGCCAGACTCAACCCCTGTCCTTCTATAAGCTGCTTCTGGTCTGTATTTTGCAACTAGAAAGTAACTATACCTTCTTTCTTTGTTTTCACCCTCAAGGTAGGGTCTAGTTTTATCCCAAGCTGACCTATACCTCACTGTGTAGTCCCAGACTGGACTTAAACTCACTGTGATTCTCCTGCCTCTACCTCCCTAGTGCTGTCACTGTCTAGATGCTTATGGTGTCTTCTACTGTCACGAATGTCTTCATGAGAGGGTGCTCATACTTACCAAACTACAGTGTGGCTTCTATTTTGTGTACCAAATTCAGTGTGACTGTACTGAACTAATTTTCTCTGCACACCCTTGTGAGCTTCCTTCCATTACTCTGACTGGTCCTTCTCCATCTTCGCATGACCAGCCTCCTCTCTCTTGGAATAAAGCTCTGAGTTTCTCAAGACCAAGGGTTCGGACATGTCTTAGCTGTGTGTGATACCTCCCCAGGGGAGCTTTATCTATCCAGTCATTCTGTATGTTAGGATGTGGTCAGGAGTTGAAAGCCACACCCACTTCCAAAAGGGGGTCGCCAGTAATGGGAAGGGTGACCACTAAGAGGGGCCCATGGGACTTTAAGAGGCATAGCACTAACAGCTCTGGGAAGACAGCACTCCCTTGAAGGCTGAGAGAGAATGGCAAGAGAGTAACAGGAAGAAGGCCTGGTCCCCACTTATCAAAGTTGTCCTCCCCACGCCTTCCACAGATCTTGCTGAAAAAAGTGCCAGAGGATCTTTCTGGAGGGTGCTGGTGGCAAGGGGGTCCAGAATGCCACTGAGGCAAAGACATCCAGCCCTTCCCACCTCCCTACTGGATGCCGGGTAGGCTTCTTCCTTCCACTCTGGGCTTGAGGATCTCTCCTGAGCCCTCTACTGGCAGCTAAGGAAGTCAGATGCAGGAGAACTGCTCTAGCATCGCATGTTTGACCTGGAGCTGAGGGACAAGAAATCAATACCTTTTTCTCATACCATGGTGATCCAGTCGCTGGTTACCTCAATCCAGAGTTCTTTGATGTCAAGAACCAACGTTTCAAATTCAACATGACTTTACTGAATTAATTTTCTTCCGGTGCTCGTCAATGTCATGATCTAACTACTTTATCTAACTGGTGCACAGTCTCTATTTGGGTTTTTGTTTTTTATTAAGGCTGGGTCTCACTCTAGCTCAGGCTGACCTGTAACTCACTCTGTAGTCCCAGGCTGTAGTCTTGGGCTGACCTCAAACTCACAGTGATCCTCCCTCCTGTGCCTCCCTAGTGCTGGGATGAAAGGCGTTTGCCCTCACTGTTCTAGTCATTTATGGTGTCTACTGTCGCCAGTGTCTAACTCCTTGTAGAATTCAAAACAGCCCAGCTTGTCACTGGCCCCTCCCTCCCTCAGAAAGTCCTCTTGGACACTTGGCTACATTGATTTTACCTCCTAAACACCTCTGGGATCTGCACACATCTCTCCAGTCACACCACTGCCCTGATTCAAGCATCACATTTCATGGACCCCCAGGGAGCTTCCTCTCCCCTCCACTTCCCTTTGCACTTTCAGACTATCCTTGACTCAACAGCCACCACAGCTGTAGGACATGACTATGATTATGGAGGCTCCTTCTGTAGGATTTTCAGGGGCTCCCCTCCTGTTGTGGTCACCTGTAATGTGATCTGGATGGAAGCCTGTGATTTGATCTCTCAGGCCCTCCCTCTGTGGGTCCAGACCTGCTCGGCTCTCACAGCTCATCTCCTCTGTGTGGCTCTTTGCTGCACAAGTTATCTTAAGGCACTGACACGACTTGATCCAAGTTCTGGCCTGTGGCAGCTGCCCCACGAAGCTAGCACAGGCTTCTCCACAGTTTTCATTGTGGTTCCGATTGGACAGTTGTTTTTGTGAATCAATGCTTGTCTCCTTCTGAGGCTATCTGGCTCTTGGGCTCTTTCTTAGGGTTCCCCGTCTGTTTAGAAATTGTTTGCATTGTAGCTGCTTTCTCTTGAGTGTGTGTCAGAAAACCAAATAAAAATTATGATGTATCCTTTTGTATTGGAGGCTGTCATGGTTTGATACAGGTGTCCCCCACAAACAATTGAATGTGTTCTGATAGATCAATTCTCAGCTGATGGCAGTTTGGGTTTTACAACCTCAATGAAGCTGTGTTGTTGGGGGCGGGCTTATGGGGGTTATAAGCCAGCATCCCCTTGCCAGTATTTGGCACACCTTCCTGCCGCTGTTTGCAGTGCTGTGGCAGAGGTGATGTCCACCCCTCTGCTCATGCCATCGTTTTCCCTGCCAGAATGGAGTCTCCCCTCGAGTCCGTAAGCCAAATAAACCCATTCCTCCACAAGCCACTTTTGCTTGGGTTCTTCCTGCGCAGCAACTAGAAAGCTGACCGCAACAGAGGCCTCCTGAGGAACACAACCAATAGGAGGAATATGTGTTCATAGGAAATTTATTGGATTGTCTTACAGGATATGAGGCCCCACAGTCCAACAAGCTCTCTGCAGGCTTGAGTGTTGAGGATTCTGGTATCTTCACAGTCCACAGGCTGGATGCCTCAGAATTTTGATGTGTCCCCGAAGGCCTGGAGGATTCCTACAGTCACTGGCCTTCAATCCACTTTTGAAGGCTGATGAAACTTGGTTGCCATGTTGTTGAAGGATGGCTGAAACAGGGCAGAGGTACACTAGAGCAAGTAGCACAGGCAGCTGGGTGAAAAAGACTGTTCTCTGAGAGCTTCGTTCTAGATAGTCCACTGCCGGAAGAGCCGTCCACTCTGCAGGAAGGACTTGTAAATTTCCAGGCTGGTAAAGGTGTCACTGTGGGCAGATCCCAGGGTCCATCCCTAAGGTGTTACTACAGGCAGATCTGGATTTCCAGCCTAAAGCATGCAGAGAGCAGTCTGAACTCTGCCTGGGTTCCTACTGTTTTCTGACTCTTTGGTCTCTCACTCTCTCTCTCTCTCATTCTCTCTCTCTCTCTCTCTCCCTCTCTCCTTGGATCTGCGAAAGAGGGTGCCCACCTTTGCTGCCATTATGGAATTTCTCCTGGATCTGTAAGTTTCAAATAAATCCTTCTCCTCCCATTACCTGTGTCTGGTTTGGAAGTTCATCCCAGCAGCATAGAGCTAATGATTACAAAACTCAAGAAGACTTGACCAAGAAAGAATCTTCCTGCACCACATTATAGATAATATTCCAACAGTATAATACAAAGAAAGAACATTGGCAGTTGTGTGAGAGAAATATCAAATCTTTTATAAAGGAGAGACTCCATTATTTTTTTTATTTAAAATATTTTATTTATTCATTTTCAAGCAGAGAGAGAGAGAGAGAGAGAGAGAGAGAGAGAGAGAGAGAGCACCAGAGCCACCACCTTGTGGGTCTGGTTTATGTGGGACCTGGGGAATTGAACCCAGGGCCTTAGGCACTGGAGGCAAGTGCATTAACCGCTGAGCCATCACTCCAGCCCGAGACTCCATTATTATGGCAGCAAATTTCTAAACTGAAACGCTAAGGATGAGAGATAGTAGAGTGGTGCATTTCAGGCTCTGAAAGAAAATAACTACCAGTTTATATAATCACATTCAGTCAAGTTATCCTTCAGAATCAAAGGACAATAAAGTAGACGTAACATAATGGAATTTATAATACATGGAATTTATGGTTGCTAAGCCAGAATTACAGAAGGTACTTAAAAGAATTCTACACACAAGAAGATGAACATAACACAAGATTTCAGGAAGGAGTAAATCCTTCTAGTTTAGTAGATAAGCAAATGAGTCAAACAGAAAACCACAAAATGACAGGAATTACTTCATACCTTTCCATTATAACCCTGAATGTAAATAATCTTAATCCCCAATTAAAGATACAGAATGGTTGCAAGCAAAACAAGATATAACTGTTTGCTGCCTGCAAAAAATGCAGCACTGACAAACACAGAGATGGAGGTGAAAGGCTGGAAAATACTATTCATATCTAACAGAGCAGACTTCAAATAAAAGCTCAGAGAGATAAAGTAAAAGGAGTGATGCTTCACAAAGGCCTCTCATATCATACTACTGAAGTAAGGTAATGAACAGGCTCAAATCCAGAAATAGTGAATGACTTTAATGCTTCACAGTCACTGGTACATAGCTCATCCAGACAAAAAACTAAAAAGGATACTTCAGACCTAAAGTATACTGTAGATCCAAGAAAAAAACAATAGTGAGATGAGATGAGAGAGAGAGAGAGAGAGAGAGAGAGAGAGAGAGAGAGAGAGAGAGAGAGAGAAGAGATCCTCAGACTATTCCATCCAACAGGAGAGAAACACACATTCGTCTCAGCAGCCCAAGGAATTTCCTCAAAAACAAAACCTATTTCAGGACACACAACAAGTTTTGAAAATAATAAAAACTGAAATAATGTATTGCATTTTAACCAATCATCATAGAAAAACTAGAAATCAAGAGTAAAAGGAAGAGAGTGAAATAGAAACTACAAAGATGCAGAGAAGCACATACACTGCTCGGCAGTAAGAGGCTCACTAGGAAATCAGCTGATGTTTCTCTTCACCTTCTTTTCATCGGGTATTTCAAACCCTAAGGAGGAGCACTAATAACGTTCCCAAAGAAACAGGATGTTGACGTAAGCCCTTCAATGACCTACAAGCCTAATGTTTGCGTAAACACCTATCATTCCCCACTTCAACAGTTGAGATTGTTCTCAGAAGTTCAAAGAAATCTTAAAGTTCATATTGGAGCATGAAAGACCCCAAATAACCGAAGCAATCCTGAGCAAAGACAGGGGTGTTAAAGGCATCTCAACATTTGTCTTCCAGTTAAGCTATAGGACCATAGTAACAAACCAGCAAGGTTTTGGCATCAAAATAGCCACAGAGGTCATGGAATGGAGTAGGGAATGCCACCATGTAAGTCCAGGCATCTGCAGCCACCTTCGGCCTGATAAACATGCCAAAAACACAAGCTGAAAAAGAGCCTCTTTAAACAAATAGTGGTGGAGAAAGATGGAACCTAGATCCCTATCTCTCACCCTATATAAAAGATCTACTCAATATCAATGAGAGTCCTTAATGTAATCCCCGAACGTCTGAATCTTGTATAGGAAAGTACAGGAAAAACATTTTATGATTTAGTCACAGGCAGTTAGCCCAGGAAACAAGAGCATGAAATAATGAGTAGGATTGCATTAAGAACCTGCACGACACAGGGAACTACCAACCACCCATAAATAAAGAGAATAAAGAGGACGCTTCACAGAACAGGAGAAAATCTTTCCAGCCAGCCATCCACCAGCAGTCCATATCCAGAATATAAAAGTAAGTTGACTGCTCTCATGAATGGCCTTGTGGGATTGGCTGTGTGTGCGACTTCTTACCTGGGCCTGTTAATAGTGCACTTAAAGATTCTTGATCAAATCTGTAAAATTGCAGCATGTGGGTGTTATACAAAAACAGTTCACAAAGAAGGAACCAAGCGTTAAAACACTGGGTGTAGTATACCCAAATGATAATGCTACTCTCACTCGTGGCTTGAGAAGTTTCTCTTTTTCAGATGCAGTGACCACTGGGATAATGCAAAAGATACCATAGTGCTGAGGAAAAAAAACAGGGGAGTGTTCAACACTGGTGCATGTCTATCACACTTCCCAAGGCTCAGGGTCTTTTGTGGAAGAGATGGTGGAAAGATTATAAGAGTCAAAGGAAGGGTATGACTGCTTACAATGCAAACCTCCAGACACAAGTCAGCCTTGATGTCCATGATTTCCCAGTGCCTGATAATACCTACAAATTATGGGAGGAAAAGATGGTGTCACTGAAATGAATGAGAGAGTGATTGAGAGGGGGAAGAGATAAGGGTGAGGGTATCATAGTAATTATGGAAGCTATCGATAAAAAGTTAAAAATCAAAATAAAAGAAAATAAAAACCATTGGATATGCTTAAAACAGAACAGGGTTAAAACACTGGGAGACCAACTTCAAGGTGCTCAAATGGAAGACGTCCTTCTTTGGACTCAGAATGCTCTTAAGTCTGGCAAAAAACACCACACAAAGAAACCATGAGAAAAGCCTCCTGCCAGCTGGTGGAAATGACCAACGTAGCATCTGTAGTGGTTTGAATGAAATGTCCCCACTGTCTCATGGGTCCCCAGCTGGTGGCAATTTGGGAAGGTTGTGGAGCCTTTGTGGGGGTGGAGCTTTGCTGGAGGAGGTGTGTTGCTAAGGGTGGGTGTTGAGGTTTATTAGTGCCGCCTACTGTGTACTCAAAGCTAGCTCACAAGCACTTCTTCCCAGCTGCTGCCGTGACAAGATGTGATGCCCTGACTCTTGCCAGGCTTTCCCCATCACAATGCAACTTCCTCTTGAAACTGGAAACTGAAATAAACCCTTTCCTTCTAGCTGCTTCTGCTCAGGTGCTTTTCCCCAGAAATGTGAAGGTAACTGCAATAGCATCAATAAATTCCTTGATGAAAATTGCTATAATTAAGTGTTCTATTAAAAAAGAACTAACACATTGAACACCAAAAGATCAAGTAATCCATCAATAGATGGGCAAGTGAGGTAAACCGATTTTTTCAAAAGAAGCACAAATGGTCAATATAGCACATGAAAAAATGGTCAACTGCTTTAGCCATCAGGGCAATGCCAATTGAGTGTACTCTGAAATTCCACATAATTCCAGTCAGAATGGCTGCCATTAAGAAAACAAGAAGTGAGGCTCAGTAGTTGAGCAACTGCCTAGAAGCACAAGACCCTGGCAGGCTGGCAAAGATGGGGGAGGAAAGGAACCCTCATGCACTGTGGATGGCGATGGAAATTAGTCAAGCCACCAGGGAAGTCAGTATGACTCTTCAAAAAACCCGAACTAGAAGTACTTTGTGACCCATCGACACAAGCCCTATGTATATACCTGAAGGAATCAGTCAGCACACAGGACAGACACCTGAACACCCATGCCTGTCTCTGCACTATTCACCATGGCCAAGCCTGAAATTAGCCTGAGTTCCTGTCAGCAGATCAATGTCTAAAGGAAATACACATGAGGTGTACAATCACAATAAAGCATGGGTCAAACATATAGAACAAAATCATGCCACCTAGAGAAAGCGGATGAAGCTGGATGTCATTATGTTAATTAAAATAAGCCAGATTTAAAAGACCCACATCTCTAAGATCTTGCCTATGTGGAGTCTAGAGAGGAAAAGGACCCCACAGTGACAAGGGAGCCATCAGAGAAGAGGAAGAGACCCAGGGGAGCAGGAGGGGAGGGGCAAGACAAGATAAGGGGTGAACTTGAGCAAAGCGTGTTGTGCTACATGGATGAAAATATAATGAAACTCATTTTTGTGCAATTGACATATGCTAATAAGATATTCAGGGAAAATCGGAGGAGATAGGAGGAAAGGAGAAATGTATTTAAATAATAAATATTTGCAACGGGCCTTTTTGTCCACATTTCCTGATGTTTAGAATCATAGCGTAAGGGCATCGGGAGCTCACGCCAGGGGGATGTAGATGTTAACTTCTCAGTCTCGGGTGATAAGAGTGGTTGCCTTTCTGAACTACGGAAACATTCTTTTCCATATGCTTATCTCTTCCCAGACTCTCTGGGATCCCCTTCCCTCTATAACTGTGTACTCCCAGTATATTCCCCATGCCTTCCCTGTCTTGACTCATGCTACTTGAATAAAGCAGTGGAACTTTATATTTCTGCTTTAAATTGCAAATAGGCTGAGACTTTTATAACTAGGAAGTGGATAGAGCGAGATGGAGGCAAGGCAATGCCATTCTTCCCTAATTACCACCACATCCATCTAGCGAACATGGTGTGTGTGTGTGTGTGTGTGTGTGTGTGTGTGTGTGTGTGTGTGTTGAGAACTTCTCAGTTGTGCACTCTTGTCAGATTTCAAGTGCACAGGACTTCATCACTGTCGTCATCAGTGACACTGCTCACTTTTTGGGGCTCCTCAGTTGGTCACGTGCTGTATTTTGAAAGGACTGGTAAACGACGGAATCAGTGAGTTTCAGGCTGCACAGTGCAGGGCTGCAGTTGTGAAGGGGTCAGAGCTGTGCCCACCGAGGTGTCTACCTTCGGGTTTTGAGTCATGGTAAGTCTCACTCCCCCCCCCCCCGCGATGACATTTAAATTTAATTTACATATCCCCTATAAACTGAGTGCTAGGTCTCCAGCTGTGGCAGTTTGGGAATTGAAGCCTTGCTGGAGGAGGTATGTTGCTAGGGGCAGGCATATGGGTGGCATAGCCAGCTTCCTCTTTGCCAGTGTTGGGCACACACTCCCGCTGCTGTTGTCCACCTGATGTTTCCAGGAGGCGATGTCCAACCTCTGCCTTTGCCACATTTCCCCTGCCATCATGGAACTTCCCATAGAGTCTGTAAGCCAAAATACACCCCTTCTCCCACAAGCTGCTTTGGTGGGGTGCTTTGTGCCAGCGACGAGACGTGAACTGCAACACTCCCCAACTCTCTCTCAGCTCTTCCCCTCTCCCTCAATTCACAGTCAACTTTCTGGTTCCGCTCAGAGATGGGCAACGGGACATGCTAGGGTCCATGCCCAAGCCCATCATGGAACCTCCGTGTGTCTCAGTGGCTAATGGCACAGACCGTGGAGGCAGACGGCTGTGCAGATGGCAGGTCTTCCGTCTTCCAGTTGAGGCATCTCTGACCCCCAGTCTCATCAGCTATGATAAGGAGGTTAAATGGTACTTTCTTCATAAATTGTTATTAGCACATGAGTTTGTATAGCACTTCTAGAATCTTTCCATATAAGTGCTGCGGAAGATTTGTTTTAAGATTAATTTTTGTAAGTGACAGTTGCCCTTGGATGTTAAAAGCCCAGCTTTGGGGTGGCGCATCTCTTGCCAAGAAGACAGCTGTCAGCCTGTGGCTCAGTGGTAGGGCTGGAGGAGCCACAGCTCTCTCGGAGCCTTCTAAAAGATACAAACGGAATCTCCATCAGAGAGTGAGATCAGTATAGGTTAATCGAGATACACTTTCCTGAGTTGGCTAGATTCTATTGTTGGTTGCTTGATGTAAATCACCTGTAAAGTGAATTTCTCTTTGGGGTCCTAGGATTTGGTTCCCTATGTAATTTACACTGAAATCCCAGTTCCAGTCAAGGACTCCCCTTCACTGAGTGGATTTCTTGGCCGAATTGTCAGCTGTTGGTTGCCTCCCCAGGTTTTGGAACCTCCATTGCACAGGTGCTTTCTTCATGGTTCGCTGTTCTCTCCCAGTAGGCAGGGTGTTCAGCCTACCCATGGTGGCCGACTGCGTTTCATGTCAGGGGACTCTGTTTATTCCAGCTGTCGTTGACCACCTCAGTAACAACTTGCAAAGGGGGGCAGAATCAGGTTAACTCCTAGGCTGTTCACAACCCCCTACCCCATGGACTGATACAGACTGCCTGTGGAGGAGGATAGCCAACTGACTTGGGACAGGGAAGAGGGAAATAGGGGAAGTGGAGACATCAACACATCATTCCCTTATTAAGTGTATCTGATTATGGATAATAAAATAATAATTTTAAAAGCCCAGATTTGGTATGGATTCAAATCTTGTCTCTTCTATGTATTGACTAAGTTACCTTGGACCTACTACTTAACCTCTCTGAGACCCAGTTTGTTCTTCTGGAGTATTGAGACACATATACCCTGACCTGGTCATGCTGAGGATGGAGTGAGGTGAGGGAAGTCAGGACTTTGTGGCTGAGCCTGGCTTGATCCAGGGACACTAGCATACATTCAGCTGTCAGGAGCCACTTACTCCAGAGCTGGAGCTCAGGCCTCCTCCCGGCTCCCTTGACTACCTGTGTCGGGAGGTGGGATCTCATTTCCGTTCTCCTTGGAAACAGTGCGCTCACAGAGCTGCCTTCAGAGCTTCCGCAGACAGTCCTGGGGTCCTGCTGGCAGGCCGGCCATGGCTGTGCTCAGAAGCCTGTAGTAGCTCCCACCTGTGGACTGAGTGTGCAGCAGGCTAGAGCCTTGCTCGCTGCATTCCCGGCAGCCCCAGGAGAGGTGGGCTGCAGTCAGGCTTTTGGGAGGGTGAGACATGGTGTCCCAGTCCCTTAGAAAACTCCAGCACTCTAGATGCTCCAGGAAACAGCAAGAAAAGCCTGGATGCCTCATGTCATAGGTTACGTTGTGTCCCCACTTCAAGTGTTCTTGAAGCCCTGGTCCTCATTACTGCAGAGCGTAGCCTCGTTTGCAGACACAGGACACGCTGTGAAAGTGAGGCCATGCGAGTGGGTTCTAATCTAGTGTACTGCCGTCCTGGCCAACGGTGAAGTCAGGGAAAGGATAGAGTGGGGTCCTTGGCCTTTCTGCTCCCCCCATGCTCAAAGCAAGCTACAGTTCTGGTATCACACAACCCTCCTGGAGTTAGTGTTCTCCACTACCCAGTTGCACACAAGACCCTCTCACCCAGTCATCGCTCTGGGTCCTGCTGAGACCATGGAATTCTGTACCTCGGAGCAGCAGGCACTGGGTGGGGTGGGGAGGATGCTCTCCTTCCCACAGGGGGCTCACGTGAAGCAGGCTCTGATAGTGGAAAGGAAGCAGACGCCATAGCTCAGACCTGGACAGTTTCCCTGCATTTTCCTGCCGGCTGCGCAGTGAAGGATGGTGAGCAGGGGGAGAAACTGGTGGCTGGATGATGGTATAAAGTGAGTAGAAGGAGGGTCACAAATGCCCATTAACGGAGCACTTGTCACTGTTTCCCCTTCCCTCCCCTCCCTCCCTCTCTTCCTCCTTCCCTCCCCCCTGTCTCTTTAGACACAGGCTCTCTTAACGTGACCTGGTCTGGAACTTGCTTTCATAGTCCAGTTAGTGACTCATCATCCTCCCGCCTCAGCCTCCAGTTGCTGGGATTACAGGCACGCACCTCCACATCTGGCTACACAGTTCTTTTGGTGCCTGGATTTGCTGGGCGTGTTAACACAAGCACACCTGCAGGTGCTTTACACGCCTTCTAGGCCCTGATCCTGTGGTCAAGGCCAGTGAGTTCCGACTTACAGGCAGCACAGCTTAGTAAACTCCACAGACTTCTCTGCTGATCACTTTAGTGGTATATTATAAATTCTATTAAGAAAGGAATTATTGTAAAGCAGACTTTCCAAACAAAATCAAAAACTCGCTGCGTGTCCTATTTAATAAGTTCCAGCATCGTTTCTAAACCCTCCTCTCCAGAGTCTAATGGTCTTTCAGGAGAAGCGAAGGAGCTGATTAGAACACACCTTTCCCCATGCTGCCCAAGGTTGCTAGCTGCGGATTCGCATTAGGAAGTGACTTGCTTTGCCATTTTGTTTCTTGCGGAACGACAAGCCTTTCTCATCTTGCCAAGGGGTAGTTTTCAAAGGCTGCTATCAATCTTGCAGAAGTTCTGATTTACCAATTCATTTAACTTCTGTGATGTGAATGACAAGGACAGAAACAAAGCTGTGATTCCTGGTCATTTTATTTCCTAGCCAAGAGCAGTGTGTAGGCTGGCAGCCCACTCTTTTCTGGGCTCATGTCCTGGAGTTACTCCTGCAGGAGATTCCCCTGCTCACCATCTTCCTGGATGTGTTTATTTGTTTGTAGTTATTTCAGCAAGATTCGGATACAAACTTCTGGTTGAGGTCTGACAAGCTCTTAAATCATGTTGGTCTGAGGTGAACTGAAAGTAACATCTGTATTAAAATAGCAAATAGACTGTTGCTGATAGCTCTGGCTTTTTTGTTCGTTTGTTGGTTGGTTGGTTTTCAGGCTCAACCTGTAACTTGCAAGATCAAAATTTTGATTGATAACCTCAATATTTTCCTTGGCTGTGCATAGGAAATTTGAATGTCTTCTTATCATGGATTTCCTCCTCTCCCTTCTCCCCAAATCTACTGCTGCTCATTGCTTCACAAACAGCCATCCCAGTTTGCCCTGAGCTTGGCTTGGCACGTGAACATCCCCGTGGCTGCTCTCTGCTCTGCATGGCCCTGGACCCTCTTTTCACCCCTTCTCACTTCAACACCAAGCTTGAGAAATCTGGAATAGATGTCCAAAAGGACTCACCTCTCTTATTGATGTGAGAATTCCACTCCAGGTCTGTTTCCTGTCAGTTCTTTGGAGTGCTTGGTCGTGTAGGGAAGCATCGGTCCAGTTTGTTCAACAGGCGATGCACACTGGAAAAGAATATGCATCCCACGTGCCAGAGTTCCTGGAGCAGCGCTCTACCGGTGCCTGGATGAGTCATTTCCTTGTTGAGTTTCACTTCTTTTAAAATATTTATCACTGTGTTTTCTGTTTAATTTTGTCAGGGTTTATGTCTTTTTCAAATTGCATTAATTCTTATATACATATTTAGGGTGATTATGCCTTCTTGATGAATTCTTGTGATGAAGGAATCATTTTTATTTTATTTATTTTATCTCTGTGTGTGTGAAGCCATGTGATTGTGCAGGTCCGAGGACAACCTTTTAGCTTGGTCTAAGAGACGGGGTTTGTGTCTCTGGGTTCTCACTCTGCTGTTCTTTGCTGTCGTTGCCATTAGCTCCTGAGAAACCATCTCCACCGCCTGCCTCACTGTCAGAGAGCTGGGGTGACAGAGGCCTCCCGCCACCAGCTTTTTCTGTGGGATCTGGGAATGGAACTTGGGTGATCGGGCTTGAGTGATGAATGTTTTATCCACCGAACCATTTCCACAACCAACAAAGTATTCTTTATCTCTGGAAATGCTGCCTGGCTGCTGTTAGTATGAGCAGACCATCTTGTGATGTGTGCGCAACTGTGTCCCTTCTCGTGGTCCATAGTTGGATCTGTTTGTAGTTTGTCTGAAAAACTCTTCCTTTTAACTGGAGTGTTTAGTTCATTCATGTTCAGTATAATTATTGATGTGTTTGGGTTTTAGTCGACCACTTGCTGCCTGTCTCTTTGCTCTTCCTTTTTCCCTCTTGTATTTTTGTTAGTCTAACAACTTTTGCCTTTCATTTGATGCAAGTATTGATGTTAGCTGGTATTTAGCTTTTAAGCAATTGCAACACAGATTCCTTATGCTTCCTTAATTTACCAGTCTAATAAAAGAGAACAATGTGATGCTATTTCCTAGTTTAGTCTTACATATTTTATTTCTGTATATAAGCCTCAAGTTGTGTAGGTATTGTTTTTCCTTTAAAATCAAACTCAGATTTTAAAAAGAAATATTGTCTTAATTCACCCAGTGCATAATGTTTCCAGTGCTCTTATTTACTTCACGAAGAGTCAGGGATTTCTTAAATAGAACTTCTTTAGCCTGAAAGTTTTCTGAAAATGAAAGTCTGTTAGCACGGGCATGGTGGGGGGTATTTCTAGGAGCATGGGCCAATGACCAGTGACTGACTAAACCACTGAAGAAAATAACTCTCCTCCCCACACCACTAACATCCAATAGCTCAGTAGGGATTCTGGAACCTCCTGGCTCCTGCTCATCCATGAGGGGACATTGATGTACCATCTTGGGTAGGTCTTGTGCAGGTAACCACAGCTCCTATGAGGTCATGGAGAGTATTTTCACTGGACCTAGAATTACAAGTTGAAAATTATTCTTAGCATTTTAAAGATACAATCTGATTAGCATGGATTCTTGCCTTTGATGTATCTGATGGGAAGCCAGCCACTGTTCCAATCCTAGCTCTTGTGCTTTGAGAACTTGTATCTTGGCTCTTGTCAGTTTCCGTCTGATGTGTCCAGATGTGATTTTCTTTGTTTTTATTCTGCTTGGGATTTGCACAGCTTCTTAGATGGTGGATTGGAGCCTTAAATCAAATTTGGAGAACTTTTGGCCAATATATTTTCTACTTTGTCTAACATTATTCTTTCTTTTCTTCTTTTTCTTGCACTCTGATTCTATTCATGATGTGTGCCAGCTCTCATGCTGAACAGTGTGTGTGTGTGTGTGTGTGTGTGTGTGTGTGTGTGTGTGTGTGATGTTTCTCATTCTGCTTTAGACCCTTTTCAATGAGCCTTCTTCAAGTTCACAAGTCCTGTCTTTGGGCAGATCGTTCTGTTTAGTGGATTATATTTTCCATCCTAGGCTTCTCAGTTTTTTTTCAAATTACCATATCTTTCCTGGAATTTTTATTCTTTTTCTACTGTGATCATTTTTCCCCTGTAAATTCCGTAGCGCGTCTGCTAATATCAGCATCATCGTGGTGCAGGTCTGTGCCTGCAGCTTCTGTCTTCTGCACCATGGAATACGGTGCTCTGTCTTTTCACACATGCAATGATTTCTTAGTGTTCTACACAGCACACGTGACACACTGCCAAATATGTCACACACAGAGCACTAAAAACATGTCTGGCACAATGCTGATTTGCAGGCCTTATTATTTTAGATCATTTCAATAAATGTTCCATAGTCCAAGACCCCAAACTGGTCCCAAGCTTGTGAAAACAATTTCAGATTCAGTCTGCAAGGCAGTCAGTAGGAATTCCCGTCCTTTTGTCAGGAAGAAACATAATGTGATGGAGATTTTTGACTCTGTTTGATCCCAGGTTCTATTTCCCAATGTAGAAAGAATTTGGCAATGACATGTGTAAGTATTTCTTTTCTTGTGTTCGTCTACTTAGGTCCTTGGGTGTCTGTTTGGCACTTCCATTAACATTTTTCTGTCATAAATGATACATATTTATGGCAAAAATTGTTAAATCCTCCAAATCACAAAGAATAACAACCTAGTTTTGAGTGAGCAATGTTGAATTTTGCTGTCTCAGGAGGTTTTTTCTGTGCATAATCTCTTCTTACATGTGTACATTTTCAACTTATCACTTGGTGGAATATTTATTAAATAATACATTATTTACTGTGTAACGCTGACATGTTGTATGAAATGTTCAATAATCTGAGTGCATTACAGAGCTGACTCCGTTTACTTTCATGTTCACTGTGGGCTGTTGTGCAGTTTCCTTTTTAATATTCCTTCTAAGTGATGCCCTGATCAACACAAGTGCACATCACTGCCTCCTTCTCAGGGGCTTTTCTTGAAATCGGTTTTCAAAAGTAGAAAATGTATGAGCATTTTTTCTTGACAACCCCCCATGAGTGTGTATTCCCCCTGTGGTGCTGGGTTACATGAGGCTGTGATGCTCCTGAGCACTTCTCACCATCCTTCTTTCCTCCACCCTTCCCACCCTGCCATTAGGCCACTTCGTTCTCCAACAGTTTCACTTCTGCTTTCATTCATGAGTACTGTGTGTGTGTGTGTGTGTGCGTACACATGTTTGTACACATGCGTGTAAGCTGTAGTTTGATGTTGATGTTTTCCTAAGTTGCTCTCCATCTGACGTTTTCAGTGGTAAACTCTCTGCAGTCTCTACATTTACGCTTTGAAGTTTCCTTAAGTTTACTTTGTCAAGTATTTTGTCACAGCAATGAGAAAAGTAACATGCAGAAAATGGATATCAAGAAGTGGGGCTGTTGCTGTGAGAAACCCAAATGATGCAGTTCTTTTAACTGGTTTGTGACAGCTCAGAATGCTATCAACAGAGCTTATTGGGCCTTTCTGGTGGAATATCACACCGGATGCCAACAGAAAGGCAGACAGGAAAGTCTGGCTCATGAAGTTTCAGAGGGGATCATGAACCCTCTCGAGCTAGTGGGTAGCCATGTTACATTCTGGCAAAGAATCTGGTTGAATTCTGCATATGTGCTAAAATTTTGAGTGAGTTTGAATCCAAAATTAAAGGACTCATTTCTTTGGTAGAGAAAATATCAAGGCAGCTTAGCATCAGGCTGTGATGTGGCTACTGTTCACTGCTCAGATCTACAGGAAAAGAGCAAAAATCATTTGAAAAATGTGCAGTTTGGGAATGAAAGGATGGTGATAAGGTTTAAAGTTGTCAAAAACAAAGAAGCTTCAGACAAAGCATCTATAATTGTAAAGAGATTTGTGTTACTACAGAGAAAGCACACAATCTTTACTGGGTAACATTTCTGTGAGGCAGGATCTAATTGCGGAAGGTAATGCAAATATGTGTGTGTGTGTGCACCCTTCATATATAAAATAAGTTATACATAAAATAAATGACATAATAAATTATACATATATAATTATATATAAAATAAATTGTATATTATATATACATATATATATATATATAGAGAGAGAATGAATCATGAATCACGAAGTTGTCTTGGCAGGGCTTGAACTTGCAATCCTTCTGCCTCAGCCTCCCTAGTGTCTGGGATTAGAGCCTGAGCCAGCAGACCAGCCTCCTTGTGGCTTTCATTTCCATTTCCATCATTGTCAGGGATGCTGCACATTTTCAATCCCCTTGCCGGTCACTCATGAGTCTTCCTTAGAGAAATGTCTATTGATCTTTGACCCATGCTTCCACTGGACCTGAGGTTTTTGGTGCTGAGTTCCTCCTGTACTTGCGATATTCATCCTTTCTGATGTAAAGAACTTGGAAATGTTTCCCCATCACGAACGTTGTCTCCTTGCTGGGTCGATTGTTTCCTGTGCTGTACAGTCCAGTCATTAACCCATATTTGCATTTTGCTTTGCTACCAATGCCTGTGGGGTCATATCCAAAATCTCTGACTTACACCAAAACTTGCTTACAAACAACATAATTCTTTGCATGCTAATATCCAAAGCTGGGATTAAGTTCTCCAGTTGATGGTGTTTGTGTACTTAAATATAGTCAAAGAGCTCAAGAAACTCGCATCTAAAGAACTAAAGTCTGAGAAGGACATCTCACCACGAGGTCATGGTAATGAAGGGGAACAGGACTTCTTTTCAACCTGAGGTGACATCATTGGGACCACTCTGCCCCATAGTACCAGGCATGAACCACTGATTTAGATATTTTATACTTAAAGTTTTTTCTTCTGAAAGAGAGAGGCAGAAACAAGCAAGCAAACAAGAAGAAAAAGAGATGGAGAAACAGTAAAAGAAATGACTTCTTTTGTCAGTGCAGAAGAAAAGACATTTGCTCACAAAGGCAGTGAGTAATTGTGAGGACCATTGATACGGGAGCTCAGCGGAAAGTCTGCTCATTTTTTCCAAGAATGAATGATAGAAGTTATTCCTTTTTCTTTATCTCTGATACAATGGGGATTTTGTTCCATCTTGCACCCCAGTTATTGACTTTATGACTTAAGCTTCTGAAAGAGTGTTTTTTCCCTAAATTCTCAGCATTTCTTTCATTGCATTTCCACCTGCTGGGGCTAAGTGGGTGCACACTGATCAGGCTGCAGCCTAGATTTCTGGCTGGTGGAAAGTGTCCATTTCCATATAGAATTCAATTTGAATTCAAATGCATTTTATGAGTGCAATTCAGTTTTGCTGCTAAGTCTTGCTCAAGGTGATGTGGGGGAATCAGCTCTCCAGGAAAGCTGACCTGAGTTCATTCACTCAGTGGTCCTGGCTGATCACACATCCCAACCACCCTGTTTCCTCAGCAGCCTCTGGTCGGCATCCCCCTCGTCAAAAGTGTCTGATGCACACTGTTCATTGTGTGCCTTTCCTGGTTGCTGGGCCTGAGGGAAGGGGAAAGAAGCTGCTAGATTATTACTCTATAAAACTTTTATTGATGGCTTCTATAACTATAGACCATAAACCATTATGATTCCCTCCCCACCCTCACTCCTATCTCTTCCCCTTCTCATTTAGTCTCTGTTTTGTTTTGGTGTTTTTTCCACCCATTACGTGTAGGTAGTGTTGAGTACGTGTCTGGAAGTTTGTGTTGTAAGCTGTCCTAACCTTCCTTTGATTCTTACAGTCTTTCTGGCGCCTCTTCTGCAGCAGACCCTGAGCCTCAAGAAGTGTCATAGAGATATCCCAGTGCTGAACACTGCACTGTCATTTCTTCTCAGCACTGTGGTGTTTTTCATGTTATCCCAGTGGTCACCACCATCTGAAAGAGAAGCTTCGCTAGCCAGAAGTGAGAGTAGCATTATTATATGGGTGTGCTTATTTTCTCAAGGAGGGCCTGGGTTACCTCACTATGATCCTTTCCAGACCCATCCATTTCCCTGAAATTTCATAATATCATTCTTCTTTAACACTGAATAGAATTCTGTTGTATAAATGAAGCACATCTTCATTATCCACCCATCAGTTGAGGGACATCTAGGCTGCTTCCATTTCCTAGCTTTTGTAAACAGAGCTGCAATAAACCTGGATGAGCAAGTATCTCAAAGGTAGTGAGTAGAATCGTGAGAACATATGCCACGGGTGGTATAGCTGGTCATATGGTAAATCTATCTTCAGCTCTCTCAGGAACACCCACGCTGCTTTCCACAATGGCTTACCAGTGACATTCCCTCCAACAGTGTGGAAGGATTCCTATTTGACCACATCCTCGCCAGCATTTCTTGTCATTTGTTTTCTCGATGGCAGCCATTCTGACGGGAGAGAGAAGGAATCTTAGAGAACTTTTCATTTTCATTTCCCTGATTGCTAAGGAGGCAGAACATGTTTTGAGATGTTTGTAGACATTTGTATTTCTTCGTTTGAGAACTCTCTGTTCAGTTCCATAGGCCATTTTTTGATTGGGTTGTTTGGTTTCTTATTATTTAGACTTTTGAGTTCTTTGTAGGTCCTGGATATTAATGCTCTGTCAGATGTATAGCTGGCAAAGATTTTCTCCCACTGGGTAGGTAGTTTCATGCTCTGTTCACGGTGTCTTTTACTCTACAAAAGCCTTTGAATTTCGTGAGGTCTCAATTATTGATTACTTTTCTTGTCACTTGGATTGAGTACCTGAAATCCACAAGTTATGAGAGGGTGTGTTTTGCTTTGTGGCTTGAGGGTGCAGCCATCACACAGGAAGGCCTGGCAGCAGGCAGGCAGGTCCTTGGTGGTGAGGCTGGGACCTCTCATGTCTCCATGGAGCACGAAGCACAGACAGGTCAGGATGCAGGGTGGGCTATAGCCTTGAGAACTCACCCCTCAAGGTCCACTTCCTTTAGCCAGGCCTCCCTTCCCCAAACATGTCACCACCAGGGGCCAGGTGTCCAAGCACATGAGCCTGTGGGGATATTTTATACCCAAATCATACCACTTTCTAGCTGGGATCTGGAGAGTTGCTGACATAGCTCTGGTCCCATTTTCTCATCTGCTAAGTGATGTCACTGTGAGCATTTGTGGGTCTGGCCCACCCACAACACTCAGGAGAATCTCTGCTTCATCCAACCCTTTCTCTGTGTGTCATTGTTCATTCTTTAGTTTCTTTTCAGTTGCTGCAATAATGCCTGAGGATCAAGAGGTGGGTTTAACTGTATGTTTCGGGGTTGGCAGTGCAAGCTCAGGTGGCTTCCTCTACGGGAGTTTCATGCTGCATTTGACATGGCAGGACCATGTATGAGAGCCCAAACAGGGATGTAAGGACGGGCAAACTTAGACCTGTTCTGTGGTTCCTACTCCCATCTCCTAAGATCCAACTCCCTCCCATGAGGTGGCATTAACCCCTTCCAACCACACTGCCCACAGTGACCTAACGACTCACAAAGTCCAATCTCCTGATGTCCAACCACCTCCAAGGCCTCTGTGGACCAAGTTGCCAGCATGAAACTTGGTGGGGCCGCGCAAAGCAGATGCTATGCATAGCTGTAGGTTTGTATTTCTGAATGAGCGCAGTTGGCGTGGTGTGTGGGCAGATGAGGAGGACATGCTACGCTCAGGTGTGGCCAGCAATGAAGGACATGGAGACTCCCGAGGCAGGTGACTTGGTTCTTGTATGTGTCTGTCCGTGTGAGTGCACGTGGAGGTAGAGAACCTCCTTTGCTGTCCAGAAGGTGTTGTCTTAGTTATTTTACTCATTGCTGTGATCAAACTCTTGACAGAAGCAGCTCAGGAAGGAAAGGGTTGATTCCAGATCACAGCGTCGAGGGGAGATAGTCCAGCATGGTGACGAAGCAGCAGGAGTGAGCCAGAAGCCCATGGGCCACATTGTATTTACTCAAGAAGCAGAGAACCAACAGCACGTAGGGCCTGGTTATAGAACCTTAAACCTGTGACCCACCTCCCCTGCAAAGCGTCACTTCCGAAAGGTTCCACAACCTTTCCAACAGTGCTGCCAGCTGGGACCACAGCCACAGGAGCCTATGGGAGACATTTGCATTCAAACCACAACAGGCATCTCCTTCTTTTGATCCAGAAAGAGATACATATTTTCCAACACTTCCTCATGGGTCCGTCTGGCCAACGGATTTATGACGAATGTAAAGGAAATAAATATACAAGGAGAATTATATCTTCCTTGCGTTGCTAAAGTCCATGATTGTATAGGTGAACTGAGTCAAGGAAAAAGACATGTTTCTTTTCTCATCTATTGCTCAATGGTTAGAGACATTATCTGTTAAGTGCTATATACTGGGAGCCAACTCAGGTCTTCAAGCTTGCAAGGCAAGCACATTCCTAGAGGAGCCATGCCCCAGCCCCTTGTTTGCTTATTTAACAAATATCTTATGTGGTTGTTATTAAATGGCTTCAGCTTTGGAACTGGGCTCTGGGGAACAGCCTCAGAAATGTTCTCAATCAGTAAGAGAAAAAGGGTCTCCCCATCCAGGAGCCTGGGGGTCTGAACAGTGCCTGTGGCTGAGGGACACGTGAAGACCCTGTCCTACATCTGCTCCAAGGACAGGTTCAGAGTCAGTTTGGGGAGTCAGGGAGGCGTTCTCTTATAGGTTGACTTGTGTCCTCCCACCTTTGAATGGTTTCCAGCCTTTGTCCCACAAGCACTGCTCTGAACCCTGCATTGACAGTTCATCCACAGGGTGGCGTTATTGGGAGGTAGATGAACCTTCAAGGGGAAGTGCCTGTAGCAGGTCCTCAGGCCACAGGTCAGGGGGGCTGGGGGAGTGACCTTAAAGGGGATTGTGGGACCCTGGCCTTTCTCTTCCATTCCATTCCCAGCCATGAGGTGAGTTCCTCGTTTGATGTGTTCTACAATGTGCTCCGCTCTGTGCCCAAAGTAACAGACTGAACCCTTTTTCCCTTTAGAGATCGATTGTCTCATATTTTATTTGAGTAGTGGAAAGTTGACTAATATCAGTACCATTCTAGAAGCCAGTATCCATTGATTAACTCAGAGGAGAAAGGTTGTAATATACCACTCCCGCTCTTCTTATTTCTGGGGAAACTCTGAGACTTCAAATGTAACCGAGTAAGGTGACCCTCACCATGCCCAAGAGATCTGTCTAGAGGCTTCCATGAATTTGACGATTCTAAAGTAGAATCATCCCTTTGTTAAGTATCTTTCATCAAATGGGAGCAACGCCTAGCCAAGGACATACTTAGTATTGTACATTCCTGTGCACCCATCCTGAGCTGAGGAAATGCAATGTCAGATACCACTGACCCCCTCGGGTACCACATTCTAGATCTCCCTGCTCAGAGCTTTCCACAGGCATCGCTATGCCTGGTTTATCCTTCGCTTAATCTTAAATAGCAAAAAGCAGCATGTCCTATTTTTAAACTCTACTGAGATGCAACGAGATCATTTGTGGCTTGTTTCTCTCATTTGCTTTCATTTTCGATGATTTTTAATGTTTACTCAGGGACGTGGCTCATCCACGTTTGCTGCTCTGGTGCCTCCCCATGATTGTGCTGCAATGTAAGGACTGTCTCTGCTGATGAGGGACGTGAACATTCTTGTTTGGGTTTCCTTGTACACACCACGTGTGTGTGTAAGGAAACTACCAAAGCACCGGGTACTGAGAGATGGCTGGGCATCTGGGTCACAGAGTTTGCAATGTAACAGACAAGCTCTTGGCAAATTACTCCTCAGAGGGGTCATGTGTAAGTTTGGAGAGCTCCTGTTTGCCCACCTAGCCAACATTCAGTATTCACAGACTTTAAATATTTATGACATAATGAAATAGGATCTCACAATATATTCTTTTATTTGCACTGAGGTTAAGCCTCTTGAAATATGCATTGCACACTGAGGGTTCTCTAAGGCAAAGGAGCCTTTCCCTTCAGACCCTACCCATTTTCTCCAGCAGGCTTGGATGGGGACAGCAGGCTGAGTCGGTGACACCCTTGGCTTATTCCTGACTTCAAGGCAAATGACCTGTGAGAGTCTTTGTTTTAGGTTGAGACATCACTGCCTCCCAATTTTGACTGAAATATTACATATATAATTGTGCCCAAAGTGGAAGCAGAAAATCTGACACATTTTCAGGAAGACAAACTCACTCCTCAAAGTCATGACCCCTAGGCTGCCTCTCCTCAAAGGTCATCCTCATGACCCTGAGTATTGTGGTTCACTCCACATTGCTGGGATGAACCTCAAAAGCAGACACGTTTTATGGGAGAAAACGATTCATTTCAAGCTTTCAGATCCATGGAAAGTTCCATCAAATGGCAGAAGAAGCTGGCTCCCATTCATAAATCTAAGCAGACAGACATCACCAAACAGCCTGCACCACAAGCAATCACAGCTAGAGATAAAAAACTCTCTTCATATCTTTAGGCTGGAATTCATACCTACCCCCAGTGACATTACCGCCCCCCCCCCACACCTTTGGCAGGAGCCTGTCTGCTTGGGGCTGAAGCTGCAAACTCAATTTTAGGAAAACACCTGAGTCCATAGAGACATACATTCTCACTACCGCATTGTTCCCCTGATTCCCAATTGACTCATGAACATCTCACATTGTGAAGTGTATTCAGTCTAATTTCAAAGGCCTCCTAAGCTCTGACAACTTTAAGACTGTTCCAACATCCCATCTCATCTGTGATTTAAGATTGTCTCTTTTCTGGGAATCTTATAAAATCAAAACAAGCTACATACTTTTAACATATAATGGCAGAGTAAGCATTTCCCCTGCTATCAGGCATAACAAGGAGGGAATAGACCAATGTAAACTCAATAATCATTATGTCACCATCTGCAGTTAGACCATAACCAGTGATGAGTCTGTGGATTTTCTAATTTTGCTCTGCCAGCTGGGCTGAGTAGCCAGTAGTGTTCCCTGCTGGCCTCTGTGCAGACCTGGCATATCTATAACACTTTTGGGTCCCCACGGAAAACTATTGTTCATCCTGAAACAGACTCGTCAGCCTCTCTGTCAGGGACATCCCTCCCTCATTTTTCTGCATCACCATCCTGGAACCCTGTGCACTGCTTGACCAACTTCTGTGCATTTTTCATGCTTCCAGAATTAATGCCGTGTGCTCAGCAACACAGCCGCTTTGAAGAAATAAATCGTGATCTTGAAGAGCAGGTTATCTTTCAGCTATCTCCTTTCAAGTTTGCATTTTTGTTCATTCAGTCTTTCCTGGGTGGAATTTGCCTCAGGCATCCTTTCCAAGGTTTCATCACCTTAACAATAGCAGCTTTATCAACCAGTCTCTATACCAGTGACAAACTTCCTTAAATTTTTCCCACTTTAAATCCTGTGTCTCACTTCTATATCTTCTACCAAGCACATTAGTCAACTATGTTCAAATTCATTGTTGACCAAACTCTCCTGGCATGGGCAGCAGAATGCAGCCAGTCCTTAGGCCAGTATCCCAGTTCTAACAAAGTTCTCTGTAGTCTTTCCTCCCCCCTTGAAAGTTCATAAGAAAAGCCTCCAAACACAAATCTCTCTTCACTTAGCATTTTCAAATTCTCACCAGAAGAGCCCATAAGCCTTGGCTTACTGCTCTGGAAGGGATCTTCAGTCCCAGGTGCCAATTCCATGTCCGTTCCTCCAGAACAAAAGTTCCACATGATCAGTTCTGTTCATGTAAGAAACACCACACTCTCTGGTACCAAATTTCTGTTGTAGTCTGCTCCACATTGCTGGGATGGACATCCCAATCCTACCCAGGAGAGAATGTTTTAACGCAAGCTTATAGTTCCAGAGGAAGTTCCATCAAGTGGTGAAAGAAGCTGGCTCCCATTCGTAAATCCAAGAAGAGAGACACCACCAAATAGCCAGCACCAGAAGCAAGCACAACGAGAGCTCAAGCTCCTCTGCATACCTTGAAGTTGGAATTCAGATATGCTGCCAGTGATGTGCCCCACTCCCCATAGCAGGAGTCTGTGTGCTAAGGGCTGAACTGCAAAACTCATTTTTAGTAAAACACCCGAGTCTTTGGGGGACACACATTTAAACTACCACACAGAGACTGAATCTTCTCAAAGGTTATTCTCAGAGGGAATTCCAGTACCCCAGAGAACTTTAACTCGTGCCTCACATCTCTAGGATCACAAATATCTATTACCTTGTGACTGACTTCCTGTGCACAGTACTATCCTTGCTGCTGCATGCAATGGTCTGTTGATGTCCACTGTTGATGGTAGAAGTCTTTAGTCTAATTAGTCATTTTCTCTTTATTCTTGCTTTGCTCATGGTGAACTTGTAAAGACCACCCAGGTGGCAGAAGCCTTGTCCTTTTATTTCCTCTGCCCACCTGTTCAGTATGTGCAATTCTTAAATGGCCTCTGCAAGAGAGAGCACTGGCTTATTCCTCACTGCAGCAAGAATGCTTCTGAAATTGTAATGCTGTAGAAGGTGTTTGGTCAAGCTTTTGCTTCACTCTGATCACACCATGTAAGTGTACTATAGGCCCATTCACCCTTGGTTAACTAGGATGACGCTAAGTTTACCATCGTCCTAGGTTTCCCCTGGTTAACTGTGACCACACTCTGTAAGCCTACTCTAGTCCCGGTTTTCTTCTCATGGGCCTGTTCAGATCTATAGCCTACATAGAACTCTGCATAAAGTAATGAAAGAGATCTTTTTCATTCTCAATACAATTGAAAGTAATTACTTAATATTATTCAATCTATATTCAAATTTCTTCTATTGACTAAAAAATACCTTTTATAGACTGCCTATTGAATTACACCCAAGAAAGTTCTATCCATTCTATTTTGTAGATCTGTATTACTTAATTTTAATTGCTTATTTTAATCAATCATTGTTTCTCTAAAAAAATTACTCTGTGTGACACTTGTGAAGGAGGTTAATTGTCCTAAAAATGTTTCATGTGCCGGATTTTATTATTGCTGTTCTGTGGAGACATTCCATGTTTTCTCCTTTATGTTCTGTCTTATATATTGAATATGAGTTAGATTTGAGTTGAGTAAATTCCTGTATGACTTCTTTATTGGTGGGGCTTTGCTGGTGGGGCCTTGGATTCAGTGATGGAATGGGTGGTGTCTAGAGATACTGGAATTGACCAGTGGTTCAGGTAGTGATAATATGGCCCCTTCATTTTACTCTCACTAACTCAACCCATGCCTGGTACCTGTACCACTCAGCGTTCCCGTTCAACATTGCATTTCTGAGGATCACCTGCTCTTTCATTTCTGAGGATCACCTGCTCTGTCATTGTCTTCCTGAAGTCACCTGCTCTCTGTCATGCACTGCTGGCAGAGAGCACCCCTCAAAGTCACTGCATTCAATGTGCTCTGCTCCTGATGCGATTCAGGGGTTTTCCAGCAGATGGCTTGAACAAAACATGTGGATATTCTGCACGTGTGTTGTGATGTACCTGTGAGGTTTTGCGTGTGTATTTGTAATGGAATTGCTGGGTTGAGTGTGAATGCTCAGACTCTGTTGGCCTCATCATAGAATTCTCCTGATTTCTGTGACAATGATGTTAAAGCTGGTTCCATGAAGCATGTCAGCAGCAGCTCCTCTTCTCTGAAGAGTGGGCAATGTCAGTGTCCTTCTTCCTTCTGTGAAAGAGTCACCATAGAGCTCTCAGGGCCAGAGGGCTCATTTGTGATGACATGGTCGATTCTAGATTCAACTCGAGGCTGTCCTGCTGTGCAGACTCCTGTTATGTGTCAAGTGGCCAAGTGACTGACAGCCTTCACGTGGAATTGTCCACCATTGCACGGCTTGGCTTCAGGGTCATCTGCAAACCCAGGGCCTGTCAATGCCAGGGCTTGTTAACTCGATGAAGAAGGCTCACCTTCCACCTCCTGTACTCACAAGTAGACATCAGGAGGGAACACTGGGAGAGCGACTCAAAGAACAATTAGAGAAGAACAGTTAGGATTAAATATGAGCACTCATTAGCCCTGAAGAATGGAACTCTGAAAAGGCCATCTCTCTTCAGGCCTTCCTACGGCCGAGCAGCACCAGGCTGCAGTCCGGTCTCTGCCACGCAGGCCGAGAAGGGGTCTTTCTCCCTGTGTCTTTCCTCCCTCCTAATTGCTGTGTCTTCCCAGCCTACTGGTCCAATTAATGCTGGCCAAAGCCACGTTCACATCCAGAGCCTTGTCCTGCAGTAGCTCTGCGTCAGCTCTGACATGTTGGCGTCATTTCCAGAGACCAGAAACAATGGTCTCACTTTCCTAATGAGTAAGGGATGTTGGCGAAGGGGAGGTGGACACCTTCTGGACAATGATTTTATACAGGTACAAGGGACACAAAGACAGACAAGTGTCTTGTCACATGAGCTAGTAAATAAAAGCATGAGCAACCATAGAATACAGAGTCCAGAGGGAAATCTATGGGTGACTTCTCTCCAACAAAGCCTCCAGGCCCAGTGCGGACAGGCCCTGCCTACCTGTGAAGGTCTTCAGAGCCATCTCTCCACCCCATTCTCTCCAGGGCTGGCCCCTGTTGAACACCAAGCCCTTCCCAGCTCAGAGTCTGAATTTGCTTGGAATTTCTCTCAGACCCTCCCCAGGCAGCCTCTGTCCTTTTACCATTGCCTGACTCCTCCTACTTCTCAAACAAGCGTCTTGGTCCCAGCAACAACCGTCCTTGTGACAACTCTTCATAAAGCACTCTGTGACTCGCCTTCCTTTGCAGGAGAGTCCTGGTTTGTGTCAGGCAGATTCCAGGCTCCCTGGGCAGAGGTGATGCCTGCCTTGTATGGCCTGGTGTCTCCAGGGCATAGCAGCAGAGAGTACACTTCCAGGAAGCATGTACCACACGCGCGTGAGCACACACACACACACACACACACACACACACACACACACACACACACACTTCTCCTGTCACTTTTCCAATAGCGAGCCTCTCTGAAATGTCACATGGAATCTCAGCTGTCCCAGGCAGAGACATGACACTCATTTGTGTTCAGTTCAAATTGCTCCAAACACTCCCTCTTGTTCTGCACAGAGAGCAGAGCATGGGACCCAAGAGGCCGTCTCGCTGAGGTGCGCGTCTCTCTGACAGTGACATGTGCAGCGCTCTAGCGGAGAGCAGTGAAGGCTCATTAGTCCTCGGGGTGGTCGCACACTACTGAGTGTCCCAGGCTAGATCTTGTTGCTGTGTCGATTGCGTGGCACCCCTTCCCCACAGAGAACTAAGCCCAGAAGGTGCTGCCTGAGCACCTGGGGAGGCCGTGGGATACGAGGTGCCTGCTCTGTGGGGGCGTCGCCATGATGCTCCCAGAGGATCCTGTCCAGTTCCAGAGCTGGTCATCAACTGGAAGCTCGGGGACTCAGGCCATTCTCATGGCACCGTGTCTTCATGAGCCGTCCGCATTTTCGCTTGGCTTTGTTGTATATTTTTGTCTGAGCATAATTATGATGCAAACTCAAGGGAGCCTATTTCCTTCTCCTCAGAACTCTCTGCTTTTAGGGCCTCATGTTCCAACCCCATACCAACGTGCTAACCCTTTGTCTGTCTGGACAATGACCAGAGGTTGTGAAGAAGTCGTGTGTGTGTGTGCTGGAAAAAAAAATCCCTTTTTCCATGCTTCTTTATCCAAGACTTTCAGATGGATCAACGTGCATTGAAAGTACGGCTCAGGTGGCAGCTGACTGAAGACAAGAAAAAGGCAGAAAGAGTTCAGGCAAAGCTTCAAGCACTGACCTTCACAGCCCTCACTCAAGAGAGCTTCCTCGTGGCCAGATTGAAAAGTGCAAACTGCACACTAATCCATTTCACAGGGCATCTGGCCTCAGTACCACAGTCTCCTACTGGCCCCAAGCCCAGGGCAAGTTTCTCCCAAGGGACCGCCACCAACATGCCATCTTAGAGAAGCTGGTGCTTTGCTGCCAATCATGGAAACCTGGCCAATGAGCTCACCTCTCCCATGGCCTCCAGGAAGGTAGGTCAAGTGAAAGTGAACCAGAAAAAACTAGATGAGGGCAAAATGTCTACGAAATATTCTCTGAAGTTGTCTTGGCCTTGAATCATCTCTCAGACCCTCCCAGGCAGCGTTCTTTCCTTCTGACGGAGGCTTTGGCCTTTCTGAGCACTGGATACCTTGGCTGTGAAGTTAGGTAAACAGGCTTTATTGAGTTTTAGTAGGAGTATAACCATCTGATTCACGGTGGAACCTCTGCTAATCTCTCCATGACTTCCTTTCACTAAGCAGAAGAGTTAGACCCTGAGAACCAACAGTGAGCGCAGCCCAATCAGACTAACATGGCTTCTGATTTTAACTGTTGCTGATTCGAGTCAGTACTGCACACACATCCCATCTGCACACATACACACACACACACACACACACACACACACATAGCACAGAATCATTTCCCCACGTACCTGGAGCTCATGCAGGCTAAGCAGTTACTCACACTTTACTCAGAAGAGCCCTGTGCTTCCTTGGCTGATGTTCAACTGCCACACTGAAATTTTTAAATAATTTGTTATTGCTCATATAGCAATTTTTCATTCATAAATAAAAAAGTGTTTTGATATATACCTGTGGTGCTTGGATACCTGTATAGGTTCATTACGAAAGCCATACCAAGCTCATTAATATATGCATTAGATCATGGTGTTTTTTTCTCAAGGGATAAAAGACGTGGTTTGGCTCCCTGCATCAAAGGCATCAAAGGTTTCCATGATGGCTGGAAGGATGTGACAGAGATTTCCGAGCATGGCAGGCAGGAAGCAGGGAAGGATGGCACATAGGAAGAAGCCGTCCCTCCTTCAGCCACCTACTTCCCACAACTAGGCCTCACCTCCTGCCTTTCACAAACCCCTGGAACATCATCTGAAGACTCCATCAAGGGTTAATCCTATTTGGTCCCCAAAGAGTTGCACTTCTTGGGAAACCTTTTGTGGACTGGAGATCTGCCAGGGAAGCGTCTCGCTGCAAATGGGTCTTGAGGTTTTACAGCCTGGCCCCACTTCCTGTTAGTCCTCTTCTTCCTCACAGTGAACACAATGTGATCAGCCAGTCTCCTGCTTTCCTACCAGGCTATGACTGTACCTCTGAAACCATGAGTTGAAACAAACTTTTTCCTTCTGTGATGATTAAGTTTTGTTGTCAACTTAATCTTTTTAGTAATCGTGGGTGGGTCTCTGAGGTTGTTTGCAGGTACTCAGCCCTCTCTGTAGGGGGCAGGATGCAAGGAAGCTCAGGGGAGTTAGAAATAAACATCCCTTCCAGGGTGGGGAGTGCAGGAAGGAAATTTGATAACTCAGGAAGTCCAGTCTGGGAAAGGGTTGCAAGATCCTCCTCTAAGGCCATATAAAGGGGAAGGAAATCTCTCCTTCTTCCCCCTCCCTGCTTTATTGGTACATGTGTGGTCTTGTTGATGGGTTTCTCTCTCTGCTTGGACGTGTGAAAGGGACCAGCTTTTTTCACTATTATGGACCTTCCCCTAGAACTGTAGCTTCAATAAATCCCTTCTATCCAATAACTGTCTGGTTTGGAGATCCATCCCAGTGGCGTGTGGCTCACTGTGACACTTTCCTTAGGCTGTGTTTTGTCAGGTATCTGTTCATAGCGATGCACAGAAAAACCATTTGCTGTGTAACGTGGAGCTTATTCTGTGGTGTAATGCACACTAGCTCTGAGCTCATAGAAATCCTTCTGTCTCAGGCTCTGGAAGACTGAGTCCAAAGACAGGTGCTGCTGTGAAGAGCTGTTGAATGTATTTCTATTTTTTTTCTTGGCTGATTGATTTTGGTATGGCTTCTCGTGCCAGATTGAGTAGCAGTGTTGAGAAGGAGAAGGCTTGTCTTGCTCCTAAGGTTAGAGGATCTTGGAGCTTGTCACTTTTGGCCGTAAAGTTTGCTGTTACCGGATCATGTAGGACCTTCATTATGTGAGGCGATTTCCTTTGTTGAGCGATTTCAAAAAGAAGGGATGTTCCATTTCCGCAAATAATTTTTTATCTGTTTAGAAAATCACATTATTTATATTTTTCATCTGTTAATGTGGTGTGTGACATTCACTGATCTGCATATGCTAAATAATCCTCATATCCTAGGGATACATTCCCCTTGATCATGCTGTATGATCCTTTTAAGGTCCGCTGATTTGGTTTGCTGAGTCTTTATTGAAGAGTTTTGCATCTATATTCTTCTGGGAGTTTAGCTTGCAATTTACTTTCCTTGTAGCCTCTCTCTGGATTTAGTTTTAGGATAATGCTTAGCTTATAAATGAGTTTGAAGGTGTCCCCTCCTCTGATTTTTTCAGGAGATTGAGGTTGACAGTCATTTGTTAATTGTGCAGTAGAACTCTCTAGTGAAGCCATCTGGCCCTGGGCTTTTCTCAGGTGGGAAGTTTTCATCACTAATTGGATCTTCTTCCCAGATATTCGTGTGTTAATAGTTGCTGTTTCTTCATGATTCAGTCTTGGTAGACTATATATTTCTATGACTTTATCCACTTACACTAGAGTATCTATTTTTCGGCCTAGATGGTTCACAGCAGTCCCTAATGTGTTGTGGGGTCAGTTGTACAGTGAAATACAACCTTTCTTCAGGTCCTCATTCTTGCTATGGCTCATAAATGTCCCTAACAAGTTGTCTCTGTGGGGTCAGTTGCTCTGTGAACACACAACCTTTCATCAGATCCTCATTCTTGGTCTGGGCCTTTCATTTCTTTCCGGATAGTTTTTATTGGGATCTCCTGTACTGTGTTGAACAGCAGTGTTAATAATGGGCTTGTTTGTGTTGCCAGGCCCTGTGTGGGGCATGAGTGCGATTCATTTCCGGTAGAACCAAGGCCTCTTTCTCTCCTGGTCTTGTTTCTAAAGCTTTTCTAAAGCTCAGAAAGGCCAGATCCCCCTGTTAAAAGTCCTTTGCTCTGGGGTCTCACTGATGCCACATCTGCTTTATGTCCTGTCTGCCGCTCATCACCACTCACAATGGCCCGTTTCTTCTTTAATCTTCCTCCACTGAGGACTGGGTCCACTGGTCCCTGCTCTTTCCTGGACACCTATCCTACACTTGACACAGGTAGATTTCCTAATAGAGGAAATGGTCACCAATAAGTATTAAAGGTGACTTTTCCAACATCTGACCAATGGCAATGGAGGCCTTGGAATTTCGTTTTCTTCCTTTAATGGCCGGCCTGGGCTCTGGACACCAGGGCTTCTCCCCTTGTCTCTCTCTGTCACACATCCCCACCACAGGAGCCTTTTAAGATACTGTGTTTTTCTGATTGCCCCCTTCTCCCATAGAATTGTGTGTGGGTGTGGTGTTTGGTGTGCATGTATGCACATGTGTGCATGTGTGTGTGTAAGCCAGAAGTTAATGTTTTGTTTCTTCCTCAGTTGCTCTCCGCAGTATTTTTTTTTGGGGGGGAGACAATCAACAGCTTTTATTTTATTTTTATTTTTTAAATATATATATTTTTTTCTTTATTGTCCATAATGAGTTACATTATTTGCAGGCAAACGCCTTAACCACTAGGCGATCTCTCCAGCCCCTATGAGTTACATTATTTAGTGGGCAAACAATGAGTTGTTATCCCCAATTCCCCACTGTCCCCCCTCCCCCTCCCCAGTCAGCTGGATATCCTCCTCCGAGGGTCGTCTGGATCAGTCCTTGTGGCAGGGGACCATGGATAGCCTAGTACTCAGCCTGGTTCTCCTGGCCCAAGTGTGTTGTTACTGAGGGGTGCCATGCCTCTGGATAGTCTCCCCCACCACAGCTCTCACAATCTTCCTCTTCTGCTCAGTTCCCTGAGTCGTGGTGGGTGAGTATTAAGGCTGCTTTAAGGTTGTGAGCTTAGGGGTCTTTGTGTCGAAAATTGTTGGTTTCTGTCACCCTGGCTTATCCTGTGTTGATTGAATGGCTGTGGCTATGGGTCCCTTGTTTGTCCCATCATTCTCTGCGGTATTCCATATGGATCCTCCACAATATGACTGTGGTGGCTCATCTCTTGCCAGGATCTCAGCTATCTGCCTACGGTCGGATGGTAGGGTTAGATGGGCCACAGCTCTCTTGCTGCATCCTGAAAAATACAAACACATTCTCCATCATAGAGTGAGATCAGTCTAGGTTAACAAATATACACAATTCTGGATTACCTAGATTCTATTTTTAGTAGCCTCCCCGTAAATCACTCCCATAGTGCATCTTTTCTTGTGAGCCCAAGAGTATAGGATCTGGTGCCTATCGCCCTGAATCCCCAGTTCCAGTCAAGGGCTCCCCCTCCCTAAATGGAATATTTGGCTGAATTTAAAAGCTGTTGATTGTCTCCCCCAGGCCCAGCCTCCTCCATTGCACAAGTGCTCCTTTCTTGGTTCGCTGTTCTCTCCCAGTAGGAGATATGGTCAGCCTATTCATGGCCACAGACTGTGTTTCATGCCAGTGGTCTCTGTTTACTCCAGCTGTCATTGATCAGCTTCCCCTGGCAGCTTGTGCAGTGCCTTCTAGCACTACACTAATTACCACCTGGGGGCTGGTTACCATTCCGGACCTTGAAGGGTCTCTCGATGCTGATCAATGGCATTCTGTGGTTTCTTCAGCAACAGGGTTTTGCCTCAGGCCTGGGGAGGGCATTCAAGGGCTTTGACAGAATTCTGTCTTGTTTTTGAAACCTCATGGGTCACTTTGGTCAACAGCTCAGTGAGGGAAGGAACCGGTGACTGGGACCAGGGGGTTTCAGACTGATCAATTATTCACAGGCTTAGTCTCTCTCCCCTACTACTCATGGCCCCTCTTGCCAGTCAACGCCCAGTACTTACTCTTTAGGTTACAGTATGCTTGTGAGGATTTTATATTTTTGAACCTAATTTGGCTTAGCCTCATGCTTTAGCCATTCCCCTCCCCCCATCCCTTACTCCACATTCATAACCTCTCACTTCTTTCTACTAGTCTGCGTAGAGAAAACGGTTATCCTGGTTAAGGACTGCATATGAGGGAGAGTATGCAGCGTTCGATTCTCTGTTCTTTTGAGTGTTCACTTAGTAAGATCTGCTCAAAGTCAGACCATTTTTTCCTAAATTTTTTTAAGTCTTAAATATATATTTATTGTCCATAATGAGTTACATTATTTAATGGGCAAGCAATGACTTGTTATCCCCAATTCCCCAATACTCCCCTCCCCATCCCCAATCAGCTGGATATCCTCCTCCGTGGGTCGTCTGGATCAGTCCTTGTGGCAGGGGACCCTGGATAGCCTAGTACTCAGCCCAGTCCTCCTGGTCCAAGTGTGTTGTTACTGAAGGGTGCCATGCCCTCTGGATAGTCTCCCCCACCACGGCTCTTACAATCTTTCCGCCCCCTCTTCCGCATAGTTCCCTGAGTCGTGGTGGATGAGTATTAAGGCTGCTTTAAGGTTGTGAGTTTAGGGGTCTTTGTGTCGAAGATCGTTGGTTTCTGTCTCACTGGCTTATCCTGTGTAGATTGAATATCTGTGGTTGTGGGTCCCTCATTCCTCCCGTCATTCTCTGTGGGGTTCCATATGGATCCTCCACGGTATGACTGTGGTGGCTCCTCTATTGCCAGAATCTCAGGTATCAGCCTAAAGTCGGTTGGTAGGGTTAGATGGGCCCCAGCTCTCTCGCTGCATCCTGAAAAATACAAGCACAATCTCCATTGGAGAGTGTGATCAGTGTAGGTCAACAAATATACACATTTCTGGTTTACCTAGATTCTATTTTTAGTAGCCTCCCCATCAATTGCTCCCAAAGTGCATCTTGTCTTGGGAGCCCAAGAGTATAGGATCCGGTCACTATTGCCCTGAATCCCAAGTTCCAGACAAGGGGTCCCCCTCACTAAGTGGAAAATTGGCCGAATTTGAAAGCTGTTGATTGTCTCCCCCAGGCCCAGGCTCCTCCATTGCACAAGTGCTCCTTTCTTGGTTTGCTGTTCTCTCCCAGTAGGGGGTGTGGTCAGCCTACTCATGACCACAGATTGTGTTAGTGGTCTCTGTTTACTCCAGCTTTTGTTGATCATTTTCCCCTGGCAGCCTGTGCAGTGCCTTCTAGCACTACACTAACTGCCTTCTGGGGGCTGGATACCATTCCGGACATTGAAGGGTTTCTCGATGCTGATTGATGCAGTCTGAGGTTTCTTCAGTAACAGGGTTTTGCCTCAGGCCTGGAGAGAGCACTCAAGAGCTTTGACAGAATTCTGTCTTGTTGGAATCTCATGAGTCACTTTGGTCAACAGCTCATTGAGGGAAGGAACCAGTGGTTGGAACCAGGGGTTGTCAGGCTGATCTAATTATTCACAGGCTTAGACTCTCTCCCCTACCACTCATGGCCCCTCTTGCCAGGCGACGCTCACTACTTTCTCAATAGGTTACAGTATGCTCATGAGGATTTTATGTTTTTGAACCTAATATGGTTTATCCTCAAGCTTAAGCCATTCCCCTCCCCCATCCCTTACCCCTCATTCATAACCTCTCATTTCTTTTTTTTTTAATTTATTGTCCATAATGAGTTACAACATTTAGTGGGCAGACAATGAGTTGTTATCCCCAATTCCCCGCTGCCCTCCCCTCCCCCCTCCACTGGCTAACCTCCTCCATGGGTCGTCTGGATCAGTCCTTGTGACAGGGGACCATGGATAGCCTAGTATTCAGCCAGGTTCTCCTGGCCATGCCTCTGGATAATCTCCCCCACCACGGCTCTTACAATCTTTCCGCCCCCTCTTCCGCAT
>PVHP010012709.1:0-17431 GCA_004024765.1 Zapus hudsonius
GAATTCCCCTGAACTGACTCTAATCTTGAATAAATGTGTGTGATAAGAAAATACTCTGTCAAAGTTGTCCAATTTATTGGCATTCTGAGACACGAACTCTGGGGAAGTGCAGCGGTGAAGCTGTGCCCAGTTTCCGCTACAATCTCAATATAATGCTGATGAAAGAATTCAAAGCATATCTGAATAAATGGATAGACATACCATGTTCATAGATTAGAAAACTCAACATTCTAAAACTGTCAGCTCTCCCCAAGTCTAAATTCAGCTTAATGTAGCATCCACCAAAGTCACAGCATTATGCTGAAATTTAGATAGAAGACAAGGGAAATAAAAGTAACTTAAAATACTTGAAAAGGAAAAGAAAGCAAGAAATATTAGTTGATACAATTTTTGAAGTTATTATATTGCTACACTAATGGAGACTGTGTTGTCTTATACAGAGAGAATATAAGTGATATTGTCCCAGGTAGGGTGAATTAAAGAAAAAGGTCAAGGTTACAACACTTTTTTACACTGGACAATTGTTTGAAGCACTGTGAACATGGAATCCTCAGAGATATTTCAACAGTATAATATGTTTTGGGTGAGTTTATTATAGCAAAATGAGCATGAGCTCACTGTTCCCTCCCCTATATTCATTGTTACATTCTGCAGACATTTGTTGGCCTCAGATGGCCAGTATAGCATGAGGTGAGAAAATACCAGAGCTTTGAAGTTCTGTGAGATAAAAGGATTTGCTTTAACTGTGATAAGGAAGTTAGGAAAAGATGAGGCTGGAGGATACCTGGGGAGGATTATCTGAACTTCCTGCAATCCACTGTAAATGTGTGAGTTGCTAGGTGCTTGTAATTTACATGTCTAATGTCATGTACACATCTCTGTGCCCTACTATAAAATCTCTTTGTAACCAGGGTTTGGGGCCAAGACTTCTCTATGCTTGGATCCCCGGCCCGAGTATAAAATTTAACTCCCCTCTCCTCTTGCTGCGAAGGCTTTGTCTGTTTGTCACTGGGTATTTCTACATTTTGGAGCACCTCAGCAAGATTGGACAGCCATACCCAAAGTTTTTGGGTAAAACGGGTCCACCACTCTAGGACCCTGCAGTCCACTGAGGCCATTGGAAACAGAGAAGTGCGCACCCCCAACGTGATTCCAGGGTCTCCTTTCCAGGAGGCCGAAAAAGGGCTGCAGAACCCAGGACTGGGACCTCTGAACAGCAGAGAGAAATGGGAGTCTAGAGCAGCCATCAGAACCAGGTAGGATCCTCAGGGTGAACTTGTAGAAATACCCAGTGACAAAAGACAGAGCTGCTTCAGCAAGAGGAGAGTAGAGCTTTACTTTTAGACCCAGGCCCAGGGGTCCAAGCACATAAAAAGTCTTGACCCCTTACCCCAGTTGACAAAGAAGTTTTATAGTTAGTACAGAGTAGGGTATGTGACATTAGACATATAAATTACCATCACCTAGCAATCCACACATTTACGATGGGTTTCAGGAAATTCAGATAATCATCCCCAGGTATCCTCCAGCCTCATCTTTCCTAACTTCCTTATCTCACAGAACTTCAAAGCTCTGACAGTTTCTCGCCTCATGCAATGAGATTGGCCATCTGGCAGACAAATGTCAGGAGGATGTAACAGTGAATATGGGGGAGGGGACAGTAAGCTCATTCTCGTATTCCAGTTTGCTCCAAGATATCCTCCTCTTCATCTGAATTATGAATCTTCATATACTCCTTTAATGACGCCTTCTCATATTCTTGACAAACTACCTGAAGCCTCACTGCTTCCATCCGGTTTTTAATAAGCTTAGTCAGTAAATTTACTAGACAGGATCCAAACAGGAAGGCCAGGAAAATCATACCTAGTAGTCCAGCTAGAGGCATCAACCAAGGACCCCAAGTTTTCCAGGCAGTACTCCAGTAGGATTCCCCTCCCCTACCTTTAGTCCTTATTTTTTTCTAACAGCTGCTTTGCATGCTCCCTGCCGATGATATTCATTTACATAAAAACAACATTCTTCTCCTAAGTAAACACAGATTCCCCCTTTCTCTGCAGCCAGCAAGTCCAAATCTCTGCAGTTCTGTAATACTAACGCTGCCAGGAAATCTATCTGATTCTGCAAAGCTATAATACTCTGCTGAACTAAGCTCAGATCTTCCTTAATCTGGGCAGACAACTGGCTATGTTGGACCTGCTGAAGCCCAATTGCTATGACTCTCAAAGCCATAGTGCCTGCCAGAGCCATTCCCAAGAGGATGGGAAGTAGGATGGGATTTCTCTTTCTTCTATGATGATGGGATTGATAAAGTAGCACCTCATCCCAAGAAAGAATATCTAAATCAGGGGGAAGAAAGACCAAATGACAGTCTTCCCCGGGGTAGCAGGTATGAATGCCACTGGGGCATGTATAGTAGGTTCCCTGGGGGGCTTGGGATTTATAGGCAAGTTGTGTGCAATTCTCTTCCTTCCCTATACATTGGGCTTCTCTGATTGTCTGCACTGGGGGTCCAACTAAGCATGAGCCTTCTATTGTCTCATTAATCAGGGTAAGATTGGTGACCCCCATCCCCATATAGGTCATCTGTCCAGCCCTCAGACACAACCACCAGTCCTTGCCTAGGTCAGGGTCTGCTTGCTTTAGCAGTTCATGACTGGCATTTGCAAGTTTAAGCATCTTTGTCAGGGGAGTATCTGGATTAGACTGGGGGGCTTTGGTAGTCACCTGTAGGGGTCTGTTGTCAGGTTGTGGGGCCCAGGGGGTCTAGAGTATTGACTCTACTTGTGGGTATAGACAGATTGGTCATTTGAATGATTAAACTCAGAGTTGCCAAGTGATGATTATTGCAAACTCCTTCCACATACCAACCCACCCCAAAATTATGGGAGCCCCACTGCTGGGGTTTTTCAATAGCCAGCTCCCAAATGATTCCCTGTTGAGCATTTCGCCCTGTCACTGATTTGCCCTGCCCTTTGGTTGGGGAACCTGCCCATGCCCTGGGGCTTACAAAGTCCACATAAGACTAGTATTTGAGGTAAGACCAATAGGCTCCTCCACAGTCCTGAGGGGTCCTGGACACCCATCCATATGCAGCATATCTCAGAGTGTCTCCAGAGTAGCCATAGTAGTAGTCGTAACAAGGCTCCAGGCTGCAGCACCTCTCAGCAGTGACAGGCAGTATTATCATGCCGATTCTGGAATGAAGACACCATCTAAAAGAGATAAGGCAAGGACCCTTGGGGAGGCAATTAGTCTTATTGAGTAGTGATGACTCATGATATAGAGAAGCCTCCCACACCAGTTTGTGGGTCTGGAGGGCTGATGAGGGGCTAGGGCAGAGAATGTTCAACCAACTCAGGTTCAGGAGGAGCAGGGCTGTCCGTAGTATGGCTGGGCCCCTGGGGTTCATCTCTGGGCCGATGAGACAGGGTCAGCTTCAAGGACTGGTCTGGGTGTGGTTCAGACTTCCACTCTAGGTGGGGATCAGCAGCTGCCTTAGAGTGGGTGTGGTGTATCCAGGATTTGATGCCTGCAACTTTGAGAGCTAAGGGGGTGGTTAGTATGACTTGGTATGGCCCATCTCAGATCTAGATTTCCTCATATTGGAATTTTTATCCAAACCCAATCTCCTGGGTTACAGGGATATAAGGGATACCCTTAACTGCTGGGGGAGCAGGCAAGTTGAATTGCCTCCTGATCCTCTGTGTAGTCCTGGCCAAGTCTTTCAGAAACTGCTGGAGATGGGTGTGCCCATACTCTCAGAGATCCCCTGAGTCTCTCAGGAGCAGGGGACACGGCCTACCGAACAAGATCTCAAAAGGGGAATAACCACATTTACGAGGCGTGCAATGTATTCTGAACAGAACAAGTGGCAAAATCTCAGGCTAGGGGAGACCTGTCTCCTGGCAATGTTTAGCCATTGCTGTTTTTAAAGTTCTGTTCATTCTCTCAACCTGGCCTGAAGACTGAGGATGGTATCATGTGTGCAAATTTCAGGTAAGTCCCACTGCCTTTGATACTTGTTGAACAATTTTACTAACAAAAGCTGGGCCATTGTCCGAGCCAATGCTTGCTGGTACCCCAAAGTATGGAATAATTTCTTTAACCAGGACACTAGACACCTCCTGAGCTACCACCTTGTGGGTCTGGCATATATGAGTACTGGGGAATTGAACCAGAGTCCTTAGGCACCGAAGGCAAATGCCTTAACCTCTGAGCCATCTCTCCAGCCCCCAGAGTCATTTTCATGGGCTGGGAAAATCGGAGATTTCTGCCTCCTTTTAATTTTGGTGCACAGATGGACAGGACAGTCATCGGCTTTCCTGGTGCATGGAACTGAAGCCAATCTGGTGGGCATTTTGCAAGTTCAAGCCATGTGTCAATATAGGGAAAGCACTCTGAATGTCTCCGATCTCCTATGCAGAGGTCCCTCACTCGGTTGATGGTCTCTAGGTCAAGAGTGCCCTCTGATGGACATCCAACGTCAAAGGCCGGCCAATCAATTTTATAGAAACTTTTGAGTTTGGAACTCTTCAGTTTAACACCATAATTTCCAGGAGCAAAGCCTGCTTAAAATTACCTAGCAAGGTCTGAAGCACTGTCGGACGCTTTGACTGAGCTGAGTCCATGATGGGATTTTATGTGTCTAAAGGTGTATGTCGTGTGTGCACAGGAAGGGGGTGGAGAGTACCAGCCTCTCCCTCACTCAGATGCCCATCTGGCCACGACTTAAGGAGCCTTACCAATAAGGGCCACAGGTATAAACCCCATACCAGGTCAGTGAGTGCCCATTCAGGTGAAACGACTCCAGCAGAACCACAGGTTGGGGCCCAATCAGACTCTGTAGCCTCTGCTGAATCCCCAGCTTGGGCCATGGAGCCAGCAGCCCAGTTTGCGACCAGCAAACTAGTAAACTGGGCTGCGCAACCACTCTCACATTCACACACAATCACTCAGAGTTTAAACAGTTTTGTTCCCTCATCCCCACTAAAATCCTTGCTAGCTATAAACCAGGCAACTGGTATCATTTCAGTCTCAAAAGGTAGGGGGAATGCTGCATCCTCAGGACACTTTGAGCAGCTTCCCACCCTGCGGGGGATCAGACCCACACCCTTTCTGGCTACCCCGGGGGTCCTTCCTAGTTCAGGTGACCACTTTGGACTCCTGTCTCTCTCTGCTGTAGTCTGGGGCTCCACAGTCCTCTTCAGCCTCCTGGTAAGGAGACCCTGGAATCACATCAGGAGTGCGCACTTCTCTGTTTCCAGTGGCCTCAGTGGGCTGCAGGGTCCCGGAGTGGTGGCTCCGTTTCACCCAACAAACGGGTACGACTGTCCAATCTTGCTGGTGTACTCCAAAATGTTGTAGAAATACCCAGTGACAAAAGACAGAGTCGCTTTGGCAAGAGGAGAGGGGAGCTTTACTTTTACACCCTGGCCCGGGGATCCAAGCACAGAAAAAGTCTTGGTCTTGCACCCCAGTTGACAAAGAAGTTTTATAGTTTAATACTGAGTAGGGTATGTGACATTAGACATGTAAATTACCATCACCTAGCAGTCCACACATTTACAATGGGTTTCAGGAAGTTCAGATAATCTTCCTCAGGTATCCTCCAGCCTCATCTTTCCTAACTTCCTTATCTCACAAAACTTCAAAGCTCTGATAGTTTCTTACCTCATGCAATGAGATTGGCCATCTGGCAGACAAATGTCAGTAGGATGTAACAGTGAATATGGGGAAGGGGGCAGTAAGCTCATTCTCATATTCCGGTTTGCTCCAAGAAATTGGATGAAGTGTCAACACCAGCCTGATCCCCCGCAGGGTGGATAACTGCCCTTGACGTTGTTCCAAGGTTGCAGTCCCCCTACCAGACCAAAGCGATTCCGGTCACCAGGATGCTAGCTAGGCCAGGTTTTAATGGAAAATATTTCCACCAAGTTTTAATGAAAATTAAATAAGAACCTGTTTAATGATTGTGTTCTTGTCCTGTCTGTTGGGGTCTTGTCCTGTCTCTGTATTCTGTCTTGATTTATCTTGTGTCTGTCCTGAGGACAGAAGGGCTAGACCACCCTTCAGCTAGTCTGTAGATGGTAGTTGCTTCTGAAATTATATTAATGTTCCTGTAAACCCTGGCCTCTGAGTTTGCCTGTTCGCCGTCTTTTGTCCTGGGACTCTTTGTTTCTTTTTTTTTTTTTTTTTTTTTTTTTTTTTTTTTTTTTTTTTTTTTTTTTTTTTTTTTTTTTTTTTTTTTTTTTTTTTTTTTTTTTTTTTTTTTTTTTTTTGACTCTTTGTTTCTTAAACCTGCATATAGCAGTATGTATGTATTTGGCCTCCAACTCTGAGGCTGCAGATTATATATTCTTTTCTGTGCAGGAAGTTTCTGTCTTTATAGAAGTTATGGCTTTATCATTATGGGTGGGTCTGTCAGCAAGCCCACTGTTTTAGGTTGCATAATCACTAACTCTTAAAAGGAATATTCATGAAGACATAGTACTAATGATAAAATACATGGAAAATGAGAATTTTAAGGGTTTTATCCCTTTCTGTACTTCCGCTAGCAGGGTGCATGCAGTCACCCATCTTGTGACTCCCTCCTGTTAATAGGAGCTCCCTCTCTTGTTAGTCTCAGACAGAGACTCTTATAGACAGAAAAAATATAAAAAAGATTATAAATTAGGGAAGTTAAGATCTGAAAGCCCAGAGAAAATTCAAATCTCTCCCTGACCAGGGAAAACAGGTTAATTTGAATTAGAGCAAAAGCTTCAAGGCCAGAGCTCTTTCACCCCCACATACCTGCCTGAGAAGGGGGAAGGGCCAAGCCCTAGGCCACCTAAGGAAAGAGAAAGACTGATTAAGCAATCAGAAATCCTATCACTCCAAAGCCTGCCATTAGAAAAAAGGTTAAGGGGCTGGAGAGATGGCTCAGTGGTTAAGGCACTTAGCTCCAATGCCTGAGGCCCCCGTTAAAATTCCCCAGGACCCACATAAGCCAGACCCACAAGGTGGTGGCCCTGGTGCATTCTCTCTCTCTCTCTCTCTCTCTCTCTCTCTCTCTCTCTCTCTCTCTCTCTTCTCTCTCTCTGTCTCTGTCTCTCTCTGTGTCTCTCTCTCTCTGCTTGAAAATGAATAAATAAAATATTTTTAAAAGGTTAAAAAAGATATCAAGATTAAAATTTGTGAAGGCCTCTAAACTTAATGTAGAGGAAATACTTGAGGCATATCTGAGGGGTCTTTTATTAAAATTATTCTGTCTCTATGCTAATGCCAGAAGTTTGTTTTGTCCCCTTGTATAAACTGGCAATGGAACCTGAGAAGAGGAAACAGGCTGTAATGCAGCTTTCATTTGGCTGTGCTTCCCAGGGGCTGGGAATTGATCAAGAAAGACTAGGGACAGATCCCAGATGGGCACTAGAGACCAAAAAGGGGTGTGGGGTAAAATCCCACTCCTATTGGGGTGCTTCCAGGTGCCAATGTGGCTGCTGCTTTGTTCTTGCTACCCTTCCCTCCTCTGTTGGTGGATGTCAGGGCCCCTTTGCTCACAAGACTAGAGCCCACCCCTAGGGACATTCCTGATGGCACTGCCTACTTGGCTTCTCTGATTTGCTGAACCAGGGAGACTACAAAAATGGGAAATATCAGAATCCTAAGCCCAGGACGAAAATAGGTGAGTCCCAAGTTGTTATGGACAGATGGGTACTTCTTATAAGAAGTTTGTTGTAACTGGTTTTTTTGTTTGTTTGTTTGTTTGTTTGTTTGTTTTGGTTTTTCAAGGTAGGGTCTCACTCTAGTCCCGGCTGACCTGGAATTCACTATGTAGTCTCAGGTGGCCTTGAACTCATGGCAGTCCTCCTACCTCTGCCTCCCAAGTGCTAGGATTAAAGGTGTGTGCCGCCACACTCAGCTTGTTTTAACTGTTTTAAAGTTTGCTTTATCTCCCTATGGCTTTATGGAACTGCTAACAGAAAAACACCCTAAAGATTTATGCTTGAATTCAGAAGTATATTCTAACCTGCTTTTATATTTAAAACATGTGTTTCAGAGAGCTTAAGAAAAAGGTTCCAACATTAGTAAATGATAAATCTTATATGTATATTAGGGATATATATTATAAGTCAAATTTAATCTACTCTTTTTACAAAAGGTTATCTTAGGAAGCTTCTTACTGACATGAAACAGGTACTTATGTTATATTATGTTGTTATATTTAAAGCTTTATGGTATAGAATAGTCTGAGATTTGGCCTTTCCCACAGAGACTGTCTGATACATTAATAACCCCACTGAGGAAGGCTCTCAATGGAATACAGGAGAATATACATGATAATATAAAGGGAGGAACTAACAAATGATTTGTTTGTACAATGTAAAATGTCTTTAATGAAAGTTTGGATGGTAGTTATAAAGTGATAAGTTGATTAGAAAGATAAACCAGAGGGAAAATTTACTACTGGGTTTTAAATGGCTGATGATAGAAAGATTATTACAGAATGGTTACATAGATTTTAAGGTAAAAATATGCAAATAATGATATCAGCAAATCTAAACAGAAAGTTTTAAGATATATAGATATGATTTATAAGGAGACAAATAGATAAACTGAATCTTAAAAGTTTTAATCAAACTCATTAGGATGGGAACTGTGGGGACTTCTGAAGTTGAACTGAATGTGTTATATCTTACATCATGTGTGATTATTTGTTGGGGGGGGCAGGGGCAGACTGTAATGGTTTGATCCAGGTGTCCTCCACAAATGAGTATGTTCTGAATGCTTACAAGGATGAGAAAGAACTTTGTTGGGACTTTTCCAGAGCTGTTCGTATGAGAGACTTGCTATGTTCTGCCTGCCTGTGTGTCCTGAGAAAATGCAGAGCTGCTTTATGCAAAAATGGACTGATGTGAGCAGAAAGAGATAACACAGAAAGAAGAGAAAATCTCTGGGCTAAAACTGCTGCCTGTTCAGCCAGGATTGTTTGAGAGGTTATAGCCATTGAGATTGGGCCAGGTGATCTGCATTTGGGCAGCAGGAAGAATGCGCACTCTTTCCTGATCAGGGAGGACACGAATACCCAGAGATAGACTCCAAGTCAGTGTATCTGTAACAGGAAAGTCACATCAGGAGACACTGATACTCCAGGCTTCCCAAGAGCAGGAATGCCACATGGTCAGCATGGACTTGACTTATCCTAACAGATGACACAATGCTGAGAGTCATAGAGCTCCTCACAGGTAACTAAGAGTCTCTCCTATAGAGCCATTACTGACTTCTGAAAATACAATGTATTGCTCACTTTGGCTGCCTGCATGGTCTTAAACACTCGGTAAGAGAATATTATGATTCTAACAAAGACTCAAATACTAGGTTCTCTTGTCTTGATACTAGCCTATAGAAACCTATGCTTTCTTCTGCTTCTGTCCAGCCCTGATTGGTCAGCCACTGTTTGCTTTTAAATTGAATTGCAGAAATTGCCCTTATTGGTTATGTTTATCTGATAGTTAACTAATTTATACTAGTCCAATCTCTCTTTGCTGTGCCTTATTAAGAAACAAATCTGGAGCTCAACATTAGGATGATTTGGAGCTCTGACCAAACTTGTTGGTATTGGTGATGTTAGTTATTAACAATGTCTCTTTACTTAACAGGGCTGGCCAGATTCTTCTGCCATTAAGGGGGGGCATTCCCTTAAATTTATAAAACAAGGGACCCACATACCCCTAAGAAATTAGGCCTATACTTATGATGATGATATATAGGTGTCACATCAGAATCAAGAAGATAGCATCCTCAGCCACTTGTGACAGCCAATGCATCGCCAGAAGTCTACAGATCAAGCCCTGATGGACACCTGCCTCTGAGGAAGAGACCTCAGCCCTGCTCTAGCCTGGCTGAACTACACATGGCAGAAGACTGAAAATTTTAATTGGACACTGTCCCCAGTCCTATTGGTGTTTGCAATGTCTGGTTAAATTGTCTGCTTTTGATAACAGATTATATCCTGTTAAGTTCTAAAGGTCAGAGACAGACACTTTTCCTTCTGTTTAGCTATATATGTTGGTAATTGTCAACCCAGATTAAGAAACATCTAAACAAGCCTGGCGTGGTGGCGCACGACTTTAATCCCAGCACTCGGGAGGCAGAAGTAAGAGGATCACATGAGTTCAAGGTCACCCTGAGACTACATAGAGAATTCCAGGTCAGCCTGGGCTAGAGTGAGACCCTACCTCGGAAAAAAAAAAAAAAAGAAAGAAACATCTAAACATTATCCAGCAAAAGATTATTGCTTCACAGAATTAGGTAGATTTTGACAGCACTGTATTGTAGAATTGTTAAAACTTAGACTTGCTAGCAACAGGGGAAAGAGAACTATATGAATCAAACGTTTATTAATGTTTAAAAGAAGTAAGACTCCAAGTAGTTTGCCAGGAATGCCAGGAGGTTTCACTAAAATTTAAAAAGATATTGTGATGGTTAAGTTATTTTTCAACTTGACCAATGTAATAATCCATAATAATCTTGGGTGGGTCTCTGAGCTTGCCTGCAGGAAAGACTGACAAAATCCTTTTGGGATTTTGGAGAAGACTTGTGATGGTTGTTTGTCAATTTGATCTAATCCATAGTAATCTTGGGCGGGTCTCTGAGTTTGCCTGAAGGATTGACAAAATCCTTTTGGCATTTTGGAAAAGGGAGGAGTTCCCTTCTCCAGAGTGAGCCCTTTCCCCCAGTGGGTGGGCCTTCCAGAAGAAAACTAATATAAGGAAGCTTAAAGGGAAGGAGACACTCTTCCTTCCTCCCCCAGTTGCTGGTGCTTGTTCGTGACTTGCACTCGCATCCTGCTCTCCTAGTTTCCTCTGCCTCACATTGTGGACTGAAGAGCAGCCACTCCCCAGGGAGCCATAAGGACTTCTGGGCTGGATTGGGACTGCTGGGGCCTCCAGCCACGTGGACTGAACAGCTACTGGTTCCTTCACCTGTGGGCCTGCATTCTGCTATTGTTGGACTGTCAGCCGCCACTCCCCAGGGAGCCATCAGGCCTTCTGGGCTGGATTGGGACTGCTGAGACATCCACCAAGTGGACTGAACAGCTACTGGTTTCTTCCCCTGTGGGCCTACAGACTGCTATTATTGGACTGTCGTAAGGTATCCCAATAAATTCCCTTTTATTATAATCCATTCAATCAACTCTGTTTCCTCTAGAGAACCCTGACTAATACAGATATGACGATTCATAATTCAGGTGAAGGGGGGAATATTATAGCAAAATGAGCATGAGCTCACTGTTCCCTCCCCTATATTCATTGTTACATTCTGCAGACATTTGTTGGCCTCAGATGGCCAGTATAGCATGAGGTAAGAAAATACCAGAGCTTTGAAGTTCTGTGAGATAAAAGGATTTGCTTTAACTGTGATAAGGAAGTTAGGAAAAGATGAGGCTGGAGGATACCTGGGGAGGATTATCTGAACTTCCTGGAATCCACTGTAAATGTGTGAGTTGCTAGGTGCTTGTAATTTACATGTCTAATGTCATGTACACATCTCTGTGCCCTACTATAAAATCTCTTTGTAACCAGGGTTCGGGGCCAGGTGTAAAATTAAACTCCCCTTTCCTCTTACCATGAAGGCTTTGTCTGTCACTGGGTATTTCTACAACAAGTTTATGTAATGTGATTTATCTGGCTAAGAATCAAAACATTGAGTCTCTTGTCTGGTTTTGCATTTGCTCTTATTAAAATTGTTCATTAAGTCTATGTTTAGGGAAAAAAAATAGAAAGCATGAAGTTCCATAAAAAAGAAAGGCTAGTTGTTCCAAAATATCCTGGTAGATGCAAATGCTGATTTAAAGACAGAGACAAATATTAACATGTTGCAGGGAATTCAAAATATTAATTAGATTTACTGTATATAGATTAAATTTCTACCTCTAAGCCATATAGAATGTGAGAAAATGAGATTAAATTATATTAGTTATACTGTATTCTGTACACTTTTCTTTGACAGTACTGATTTACAGCTTTGAAGATGCAGGGGAGCGCTTGTATTACACTACTACAAGTCCAAGGGTGAAAAGGTGTGAAATCTGACAGATTGCATCCTCCTAAAATAGCCATTACTTTCCTAAAAATACAGCTGGTGAGACACATTTCTAGCATTTCTACTCCAATGTCATACAAAGCCCGTAGACATGGACGACCAAGAAATGGGCTGTCTGCTTTTGCTGGTTACTGAGAGCATGATGATGATGATGGACACTTAAACACATTTAGAGAAGCGGTTCTCAAATCTGAGCATCCAACAGAAACATCTGGTAGACTTGTTGTCAATAGTCAGCCATAGGCTGCTGGGATGAATCTCCAAACCAGGCACAGTTTTGGGAGGAAAATATTTATTAAAGTAATGTAATGGAAGATCAGGATATTGCTAAAAACACTACTGAAGGAATATTGCTCAAATTTGGAAAATTACATAGAGACAGAGATAGCAACTGTTTGAGGTCTGTGAACAAGCTTAGGACGAGATAACAGAGGACTGAGAATGCTTGCTGTCACTCCTTTGTCTAGGTCTATGGGGGTTATTTGTACTTCCAGAAACCATTGTAAACCAAATGCAACTTGTGACTTAACTTACTTTTGTTAACTGGCCCAGTCATTTAGGCTGTAAATTCTACAAGCTTTGATCAAGAAGGAAGGTAGGGGAGGAGGTGAGAACAGAGGTTTATCTACATTTCTCTGGAACCCATTTTAAACTTTGAGCTCTCTTGTGTTCTACCTGATTTGTTAATTTACATGAGTGATATCATGTACACATCTCTGTACCTTATAAAACTTCTTTGTAACAGGGGTTTGGGGCCAAATGCTTCATCTATGCTTGGCCCACCAGTATAAATTCCTAAATTTGTAATAATAATAAATGAAACTCCACTCTCCTCTTGCTGAAATGGCTTTGTCTGTTTGTCATGGGGAATTTCTACAACAGTAACAGATCCAGGGGAATTTCAATAATGAAGAAAAAGGCTGGCCCCCTTTCACAGATCCAAGCAGAGAGAAATCCATCACCTCCAGCCAGCACACCTCCAAGTCCAACTAACAAGATGGCAGAACTGCCAGACTTCAACTCTGACTGCTTTTTGCATATCTATAGCTGGAATTTCACATCCACCCCAAAATCACCTTCTGGCTTGAGCCTAGAATCCAGACCAAAGTGACACCTCCTCCAGCCAGGAGCTTTAATACACTTTTGGGGGACATTAAGTCAAACTACCACACTTGTCAAAGCTCAGATTTCTGGACCCAATGATTTATAGGTCTAGGGTGGGACCCAAGAGTACATTTCCAAGTTTTGAGATGTTGCTGATGCTACTGATGCAGGTGCCACACTGTAAAGCACTGAGCTAAGGTAACTCATGCACCTGCTTGATACTTATCAAAATTATCATAAGAAATACTTCTATCCAGATGTGCCTGCCTTTATTAGAAACAGTGTGTTTGTTTTCCTTTCTTCTGAGACACTCAGAACTATGTTTTTATAATCAATTATGTTAAATACCAACAGAGATTTGACGAGACATCTGTATTCCTGTCCCTCAGTGTCTTCTGCTTTTACTCAAAGATATTTCTATCTCCAACAGGAAGACAGAAGAATGGAAAAAATGAATGAATGAATGAGTATCTTGTTTCTGGTCTAGAAATATGACTCACCACAGCCTTAAACTCTGACACTTTTACCTTCATGAAACTCTAGCTACCAAGTGATTCTGTCCTCCATGCTTCTGCCATTTCCATATGAGAAGTTAGAGAAATGACCCATAAAAGAAGTTCCTCATAGCCAAAGCCTAAGGAGGAGTGCTTTAGAACACCAGCTACCAGACACAAAGTGACAGTTACATTTATGACCTCACAGTGGCAGTCGCTACCTACATAAGACCTGCATCATATGAGGACAAATAAAATCATCAAAATAAAAGAGGAAGTAGTTGGAAAGAAGCAGAGGTTTGGTGTAGATGGATACATGAGGTGGGAACGAGGAACATGGAATGGGGGATAATGATCAGGGTGCATTGTGTATATGTCCAGAAGTCATAAATAAAAAGGTTTCTTTTAAGAAGAAGGAGGAGGAGGAGGAGGAAGAAGAGAAAAGAAGTTGTTCTTCATGACCACGTGGGCTTTAATTTGAAGCCCATCCACTTGCTAATCCCACACGTGGCTTAGGAGAAGGAGATATGGGACAGCTTTCTATGAAGATGTCACAGTGGAAAAGCTCCAGATGGCACAGTCTTTCATTACATTGGCAGCCAAGTTTCTACCCAAAATCATCTCGTAGCCTTATCTCTGTACCTACTCTTTACTATGGATAGCCATAGCAAGGGCAGCCTCAAATAAGACCTAGGGGCCTCAGTCATTCCCAGGTACTAGTCACAGGCTTGGTAAGGATCCCATTAAAACTGGAAGCTTAATCAGCCTCTGTTCCCAGTTACATGGCCCCTTCAGCAATGCCACCGTGTCTCTTTGTTAACACAAATGCACACATAAATATCACTGCTGCACTTTCTGGGCTCCTTTATAAATTCTTAGGTGTAAGGTTTTAGAATGCTATTGTTAATAGAACCACATGTATAAGTCAGTGTGTAAAATAATATAACACGTTTTCTCTAATCATAAACTCTTTCAGCTCCATCCAGATACTTGTTATTAGATGAATTCAACCTTTTGTAGTTTTCAAAATGCTTCTTGTCACCATTAGCCAGGCTTTTCCTTTTCCTAGGATAAGGTGAGTAACTGAAATGACATTGTGTGCATTCCCTGAAAGTATGAGGCTCTTGTAATGCTGATTCATGCAACAGAGTAGGGTACTGAAACCAATAGCTACCATTGTTTGTGCCTCCCATGTACAAGATATTGTACCATTCACCCCAAAAAAGTCCAAACTGCAAAAGTACAAGTTAGATGCTAAAGCTCAGGTTTTAAGTGACTCAAATCAGTGGGTGACATGACCAGACCAATCCTTCCCACTCTAGGATCGATCCTTCACACTTAGTTCATATGGAACTCCATTTTCTCCGATGACCTTCCTAATCAATTTATGCCACTGACTACACAAAGTTCCAAAATTATTTTGAAAAATGAATACAGATTCAATGTGTATTGGCTTCTAAGCCAGTTTTTAGTTAATTAAAGGATGTGTTCATGCCTACATAATAACTGAATGTATTTTTCTTCCTTCTCCTCAAGACACTTTAGTTTCTGGTTTATACAACCAATGAATATATTTAAATACACACACATTGATAGACAGTATGGCAGGCAGCTGATAAATTTCCCTGCCCAGCTTCTGCCCCTCGGTCTTAATCATGACTTTGAACAGGGCTAATCCCCACCAGCCCACCAGGTTCTACAAACCATGGGAAGTTGCTCAATTTGTTCTAATCTTGTTGTAGTTATCTTCATGTGGTCAGATAAAAATCTGACCAGAAGCAGCTTAAGGGAAGAAAGGGTTTATTTCAGTCTTACAAAATCTAGGGGAAACAATGTTAGTGGCAAAAGAAGCTGTCTCACTTCCATAGATCCCAGTAGAGAGACACCACAAAACTGCCAGCAAACACAAACAGCTAAAACTCAAACTTGCTCTAAACACACCTTAGGACTGGATTTAAGATCCACCACCACCACCACTACCACCCCATACACCCCCCATGACACCAGCAAAGCTCTACTAGAAACTCAAGTTGTAAGCTTAATCAAAATTACCTCAAGCTATGGGGGGCATACATACACATTTAAACTACCACATTCCATCCCTAGCCCCCAAAGACTCATGATTATCTTACAATACAAATTGCACTCAGACCAATTTTATAGGTCTCCATAATCATTACCAACTTTAACATTGTCCCAAATTGCATTTGAGATTCAAGATTGTCTCTTAACTGTGAGCCCTGTAAGGTCAAAACACAAAGTATTACTTTCAACACATAATGGTACAGAATAAACATTTCCATTGCAAAAAAGGCATAGCAAGGAGAGACTGGACTAATGCAAAATCAATAACCAGTAGGCAAACATCAAACATTTGCTGTTCAAATCCAACATCCATATCCAGTTACCCAAGTCTCTAGATTCCAATTCTTCCCCTTCTGCTGGGCTGGTCAGCCTGGGGAAAATTTCATCACAAGCCAGCAGTGCTCCATGGCAGCCATTCTATAGTCCTGATATGTCCAAAACATCTTAAGGTCTACACTGCAAACCACAGTTCATCTTCATAGCTCCATGCAATGCCCGTACTTAGCCTCCACACAGAGATTTCAACCCTGTTCTCATTGTAACATCTCAGCAGCAAATAGACCTTTATACAGTGGTCTTACCAGGTCTCCACACAGAGATTTTAACAACTCTGTTTCAGAAGCCTCATCTCAGCAGCTCTGGTTCACCTCCTTTCAAAAGCTCACCCTCAGGGCACATTTCCATTGTTTCAATGCAAAGAAATTGGCCTTAACTGTGGTAATCTGTGTAAGAATTGCAGCTTTGGTGACCTAAACCCAGTCTCTGTGCTAGTAACTTAAAACTTGCTTAAATTTTTTCCTGTGATTAAACCATACAATTTTCATATCTTCCTGTTCTGTACTTTCTTCCAAGCACACCAATCCATTACTTCTAAATTCAACCTTGATAAAACTCTCTGGGCATGGGCAAAAGAACTCAGCCAGCCTTTTTACCAGTTACAACAAAGTTCTCTCTTTCCCCTTCAAAAGTTCATAAACCAAGCCTTCACAATCTATAATTCTCTCTGTATTTAGCATTTTCAAACCCTCAAGACATTCCATCAAGCTTTGCTTATAACACTAGAAGGTTTCTTCAGTCCAAAGAATCAAATCCTTCCACATTTCTCAGTCCCAACAAGTTCCAAAGATCAAAACCAACACGGTCAAAGTCATCACACTAACAGCACCACTTTTCAGTATCAATTTTTGTGTTACAGTCACTTTTGAAATGCTGGACAAACATCTGACCAGAAGCAGCTTATGGGAGGAATAGGTTTATTAAGGCTTACAGAATTCAGCAGAAACACCATTAATAGCAAAAGAAGCTGACACACTTCCATAGATCCAAGCAGAGAAACTCCACAAAATAGCCAGCAAACACAGCCAGAATTCAAACTTTCAGGTCATTTATAAAGCCTAGATCTTAGCAGACAGTGCTTACCTAGTCTGATCCCTGCTTTCCTCTATCCTTGCTTCAGTGGACTTTCCCAAAGAATTCAAATGACAAGCAGAAATGTATGTGAAATGAGGAAGAGGGAAGGACCTGAAATCCAGGACCAAAGATCCTCACATTTCACGTTCAACTGATGCCACTCCCAGCAGGATTTCCAGATGCCTTAATGCTTGCCTTTCCTATGAAGGAAAACATAAATGCTTTATTCTGGGCTTTGGGATTTTTGAGCTTGCATA
>PVHP010012709.1:17531-42501 GCA_004024765.1 Zapus hudsonius
TATATATATATATATATATATATATATATATATATATATATATATATATATATATATATATATATATATACCGAGAAAGCATAAATCAGCTCTATACACATAAAAAAGTGTAACCACATATATGAGTGATTTCCACTCTGTCACTTGATAAGGAGAGAGCTCTCTCACTGCGACTTGTCTGCCACAGCCACCTGTTACTTATTATTGAACCCGCCAGCTCTCTGCCCCTGGCCCTTGCTTCCACGGAACTCCAACTCTCAATGGTCACCTTTTGGCTCCTCCTACCCACAAGGCTCCTCTCTTCACATAGCTTTCAGCTTCAACCCTGGCTTCATACAGCCTCTCTGTATTGGTGTTTCCATGTCCATTGTCTTGAGACAGACACAGTCTAAATTCCTACTTCCTCTTTTTGTACAAGATGCTGACTTATCAAGAGGCTGCCTTTGAGTCTGTTAAATTTTCCATTCAATGAGCTTCAGACTGGGTGGGAAATCTTGCTAGTTGTAGAAGGAACTCTGAGAAGGTGAGCATTATTACTGGCTGAGTTGTCTCTCCCCACACCACCAATGCATGCCTTCTTTCTGCCTAGAGACCTTTTCTTCCCAGTCCCTTTCTCTATCAGAAAAGGCTATCTCAAATGTCATCTCTTCTAGGAAAAGATGTGTTGGGTTCCTCCCTTATGGTGCCATCTCCATCATAACACCAACAATATGGTGATGTCACACTGTGCAGATGGGGCAATGTTTCACATTTCAACTGATGCCATTCCCTATAGGATTTCCAGATGCCTTAATGCTTGCTTTTCCTATATAGGAAAACATAAATGCTTTATTCTTGGCTTTGGGATTTCTAAAATCCATTTAGGGCACATAAGCCTGGATTTTTGAGCTTGCATTTATATATATACTGAGAAAGCAAAAGCAGACATTAACACTGGGGCTTAATACAATGAGCCTGCCTTTGATTTTTGGTTTTTCTAAAAGGTGCCCTGGTACTCACAGGCATGTACTCTGCTTAACACAAATAATTTCATAGAACATCAAAATTAGACAAGGCTACTCTGAGATAATAATGGATCAAGACAAAAAAAGGCCCACCACACAAGCATGTCTGAATACAGACAAAACAATGAACATTGTTAAAGCCATAAAAATGCCAGTATCTCCTCCTGGCTTATGTGAGTTACTGTTTTCTTACTAATAATAGTTCTTGCCAATGCCTAACCATCCCACCGTCAAGATAAAATGTTCCAAAATACCCAAGTGTAGAATTATCCTGCTTCCTGGCAGCATCCCAACAAAAGCAGAGCCCCATTTCCTTAAGCTCTTCCCCAAATCTCTTAACACAAGCCCAAGTCCTATAAGCCCTTCCCAGCACTGTCTTACTGACAATACCTCTGTGATATGTGCTCTCTCATGCTGCAGTGGGTAATAAAACCCAATTTGTTCAACTACAAATGCATTCCTGCTGGTCTTGGCCAGAGGGCACTGACATTCTGAATTCTGAGGAGTCAAGGAATGGTTTGTCCTAGAAATAAAAAGATATAAAAGAATTCTTTTGGGCATGTAAAGAAAGTTTTATTCCAACTCATCCATGGTAAATCATAGCAAACGAGACTACTAATTCTGGTCTATAGTATGGGAAACTCAGGCAAAGAGAAGAGGAGATCAAAGAAAACATACTGGCACTGGGCTACTGAAACTTAAAGTTCTATGCATGAATGTTAGGGTCTCAAAAGCCAGTATTGCCATTACTAAGAAGGAAGGGAAAATGTGAGTGCTGGCTGGGACTCTTAGAGAAGCGCCCTGCCATTTACTTACCTTCTAACTCCCAATTCACTTCTACTCAACCGCACATGCTTTGTAAGTATGGTGTATAAAACAATTCCCATAAAGGCTTTAGAATGAAAAGTAAGAAATAACTGTGTCCAATCCCCCAATGGTGCTCAGCACATGGCAAAAATCATGGAACTTCTCTAAGTCCAGCCACATGTAACATACAGAACAGATCAAATGTGGTCATGTGGTTACCAGCAGACTGGCCTAAATAGAGCTGCTCTCTAGAGTCCTGGAGCTTCCAAACACCATGCAGAAAACAACCCAGTCTGAGACAATCAAGATAGTGGGAGCAACTAAGAGAGACACAGACTTGAAGAAACTTTGTGATTGAGATAAAAAAACATACCTGCAATCGACACGGATCATCCCTTAGGAACCAGCTGAAAATGAGGCATTCAGCAAATTCCAGGTGGGAAATGATGCAAGGTTCTCTCCATTCCACAAGATCTTGCTTGATTTCCTAATGCAAACCTCCCCCTGAACTCACCTGTAGCTCTGTGGAAAGGGATGGACAGGAAATCTGAGCTGACCAAGTCATAGATAGATACTGAAATTAGTTACTACTCATCAGAATAAGAGCTCAACATAGAAATTAAGTTTTATTCTGCAAACATTAAGGTGGTTCCATCTCTGGACAGCAGTGCACTACATCACAGCCTAGGTCTGTCAGCTAAGAGTCATGTCTCCAGCACCTGCCTCACTCCCTCACTATGCCCTAAATTCCTAGAACCTTGGAACCCCATATTACTAGTCATTGACCCATTTGTGTCTAGCACAATGTAGCATTTGCATTTGTCCTGAATCATCCATTAACCAGCTACATATCCTTAGGGAAGTTTACTAAATTGCATTGAGAATCCATTTTCTCTTGTTAAAATTAGGGAATCTACTGGCAAACAGAAAGCATATTATCTCACTAATTATAGCAAAGACTAATATTACATTGGTAATATAAATGTGTTGTAGAATATTTTGAGAAAATATTTTTATTTCAAACTATATGCTAATCAGAACTAGGTTAACTCCATTCAACTACTTTAATCCAAGAGATTCAAGTAGTCCTTAGGGAACCTAATTTAATGACTAGATAAGGCAAATTTGTAATTAGTGTATCAACTGCTCATATGGAATTAAGTCTTCCAAAGTGCTGGAAGGTTCTTGAAACAGTTTATCTCAAGTAGACCAAGTGTCCCCAAACGTGGTTCACCATCATAATTATATTTGGAACTTTCTAGTGCAATACCCCTGAACTCACCATGGAGATTCTGATTCTGCAGGGGGTTCGGGTTGATTCTGGAATCTACAGGCTTCAAATGCTTCCTGGAAATTTTCAGTGATCACCCAGATATGAGACTCGATGCTTTTAACAAAAATTAACTATAAACAATATAAACTCCTACCTTGTTTGAATTATTGTAAATTCCAAACTAATTTCTCTCTTTTTATATTTATTTGTTTACATGTGTATGTGCACACATGATGCTCACATCTGTGCCATGATGCTAATAACAATAATATGGACTATTCATTATGCTGTGATGAGTAACACCCATGAGTGTCACCCATGAGTACCAAGTTTCACTTCTGCTCCAGAATTTTCTCATTGACCTATATATCCCATTACCTCATATATCCCAGACATGTTTTCTAAAACCTAAGTACTCAGCTGATCCCCTCTCAAGTTTTGGCATTGCTTTTGTTTTTACAGCTGATTTCATCCATTTCTTTTCCAACCCTTTCACACGCATATGCAGCAGTAGGTTTGCAAGCCTATCTGAACACATCTAAACTGCTTGGAACACACTTCCCGAAACCTATTTGGGTTCCTTCTCATTAGGTTCTATTTTATCTGGGATATATTTATACAGTGTGTCTACATCAATCTGTGTGTGTGCATACATATGCACGGAGAGAGAGAGAGAAGAGAGTACTTAGGCTATCAACCTTAATTTCTCATTGCAAATACATCTGGCTCCATGTTCTCAAAGGCAGAGAAGCATACTTCATTCAGTGTGCATTTGTTAGCATGAGCATGCATGCATGTGTGCATATGTCTACATGCACACACATATGAATCTCTTTTTGACCCTATCATGTACATAGTTTGAGAAGTTTGTTAGAAGAACCAGCCTGGTAATAATTCACCGCACTTCATGTATAATAAGCAGAGCTGCACCGGCCTTTATGATGAATTGCCAGGGTAACACAGGGACATCTTGTTTGCATTTCAATGCACCGAGTGTCAGATTCTTATTTCATTACTTGCCGGCACATTAGTGGACGGTTTTTAATTTCTTTTTCCCCCCTTTAGCAAAGCTCCATGGAGACCTCTCGTTCTTGCCACTTGCATTGGGAGCAAGGTTGCATTATTTTTAAATGCTGTTGTGTCTGAATCTCACTTGAAATGTTGCTGAATTAACAAAATAAATGATAGCATACTAACCAGCAGTTCTATCTGGCTTTTTTTTTTCAAGGCACAAAAATTCTCTTGCTTATATTGAACTCACTATATAAAAGAGGTTATTAGGAGATGTGTGGCACCCTATTCGTGTTTTAAATCAGAAACTATTCTCCTTTTAATGTTTTATTTTGTTTTTCTTTCACCTAGATCCATCCATATTGCTCTTTATTAAGGCAATATATGAAGCTACAAGAAGGCACTCTCAAAGAAAATTTGGTCCTGAATTACCAAATTGACTCTTCAGACTTAAAATACGCATGGCTATGGATGCCCAGCCCTACCATGAAGTCCCTGGCTTGTTCCTCGGGGCAGCAGCAGATTAAATGTGGATGGCATATAGAATGGGAGCAATTTCTTCCCAAATTCTCCAAACTAAAATGGAGGAAATCTTCTTCCTAACAATTGTCCATGTACATAATCAGATACAAAAGAAAGCTCTTTAGGGTGATAATTCTCTACCTTTAGTGAGCAGCATAATCACCCAGAGAACTTGTCAAAAGCCCAGGTCACCAGCCCCACACCCAGAGGTTCAGATCCAATCAATTTGTAGAGTCAGAGAATTTGCATTTCTCAAAAGATTCCAGGTGGTGTTGACAATGCCGACTAGTGAATACAGACTGAGAACCCACCCGCCCTGGATCTAAGCCTAGCTCTGTCATTTACGTCCCAAGTGGCCTTGGGGAGTTATTTCACCTTTCAGCACTTTTGATTGCTTAATAAAATGAAGATAGTGACTTCATTACTTCTGGGGTAACTATGATAAAGAAATGAACATATATGGCACAATGCTGGCACATGGCAGATACTCAGTAAATGTCAGCTCTCTCTTCCTTCCTCTTCTCATGGAAGGGAGAGGTCCAATGGTCCAAATAGTCACAGAGAACCACAGAGCTCCTTCCTCCAGCCTGCTTACTACAGCCTTGAGCGCTCTTCGATCACTCCAGGTGTGGAGTGCTCACTATTCAGGGAAGGAAATCCATCCCTGTGGCAAACCCTCATTGGTAGGTTTTTCTGTTTAAGCCTAAATCATAAATTTCATACTAACTTCCCTTCAGAGACACAAAAGATAAACTTCCTTTAATTTCAGAACATCCTGCAGCCTTACGTGCCCAGTGAATGGGTTGGGGGATGGCTCCTGGACAACTCCATACCTTTGTGTATATGACTGAGTTGAACGATAGACTCACTCATATATTCATTGCCACATGAACCCCAGGTTGAGGGTTGAGGAGAGCTCTGATGAAGATGAGGCAGACAAGATGGACAGAAACTACATTATGGAGCTCAATTTGGCTAGGCTAAGAGGCCTAGGATTTCTCTTTTGATTTTGACTAACCTAATGACAGAGTTTGAAGAACATGAGGGGTGTGGTAAGAATGGAACCAACAAACGCAATTATAATATTATGGAGCAGAATAAGTCACCAGGAGAAATGTGAAGGAGGAGACTTCCAGTTAAGATGGCCACATAGTAGCCACGCCAAAACAACCGAGGGGCAAAACAAAACCCACTCTCCTACCAAAGAGTGAAGGTGTGTAAGCAGGAGAGACCCAGAGCTTCCAGCAACCACACAAGCCAGAAGCCACTCCAGCCCGGGTTTGGCCACAGGCTGGGAAGCGCTACAGGCCTGACCTGGACTGAGCAGAACCACGGTGAGAGGGTTCTCCATGCACACAGCATCGCAAACTCAGAAAACCAGAAGACAGCAGGGACCTGCTGGGCACCCGGGAAGGAGGTACCAGGGACCAACTTCAGGCACCCTGGAGGACTGGGGAATCCAAGAGATCAGAGGTGTCGAAGACGTAGGAAGAACAGGATCTGGGGCTGGAGAGATGGTTTAGTGGTTAAGGCACTTGCCTCCAGTGCCTAAGGCCCTAGGTTCAATTCCCCAGGTCCTATATAGGCCAGACCCACAAGGTGGTGGCCCTGGTGCGCTCTCTCTCTCTATCTATCTATCTATCTATCTATCTATCTATCTATCTATCTATCGCTGCTTAAAAATGAATAAATAAAATAAAAAATAAATTAAAAAAAAAGAAAGAACAGGATCTGGTCATTAGTTGTGTGAAGGATGAAGGAAAACAAGGTGCCTGGAAGGGTGTCTAAGGCCTTGGTAGCTGAATACGTGGCATTACCGTTTACAGAGAAATGTAACATGAGGCAGATTTAGATTTCTAGAGGAAAACATTGATCTAGTTTGGACAACCTGCAATCTGAAGTACTTCGAGAGCTATGTAGGCAGTTGAATACACAGAGCCGAATTCTCAGGATCAAGATCTGAAATACAGGCATAGTTGATGGTGTCAACGACTTGTAGATGAAGTAAAATTTATAGGAATAGACAAAAAATTAGAATAAGAGGGGAACAGCAACATCAGATGGGAAATAAAACAAAAGGAATCCACCAGAGAGCCAGAGAGATGGGAAGAGAAAGACTCAAGAAACAACAGTATCTGGGACCCTGCTAAGAGGCACGGAGAACATAGGGTTAAAGGAAAGTTGAGGCTGACCTGAAACCCCGATAATCTCTTATCTGAGACCAGCAGGCATTTGGCCTTGTCTTTATCCTATGAACTCCAGCCCCCCTGGCAGGCCTCAACAAACCTTGATAAACCCAGGCACTTCCAGGCCTGAGTTTGCAGGAGCTCATATACGCCAGCTGTAATAACAAGCCTGGGCAATAAAAGTTGAAAAGTCACAGTTCCTCTGCAGCCACCGCCATCTGGTACATGCCTAAAGACATGTAACTCCCACCACTTGGAGCTGAGAAAACCCCCCCAACTTATCTATGCAAACTAGGCATCCACAGGTTACTGGCCCTGCCAATCCCTCATGAAACATCCACAGACTACCCTGCCCCTGCCAATCCCCTTGCCACCTATGACCCTACCTCTGGTTTTTCCTCTATATAAACAACTTTTTCCCACATAAATGAGCTGTTCACTGCAACTGTCTCCTGGGTGGCTATGCCCATTGGCTCACCACTGTCCCAAGACTCTGTCCAACCAGCTGCATGGATGAACCGGGGTGTTAGTGTACAACGACCCCCTAAGGAATCCATGAACAACAACAGTAGAGAGAGAAAGAGGAAACCAAGCAGATAGGCGTGGCAAATGGTGCCCAGGGCTGTAGAATGAGACTTCTGCAAAGAGGCCCACTGGACAGACTGATGCAGGACAGATCTTGGGCAACAAAGTTCTGTGAGATGGTGGTGATTAAAACCAAGTGACCATGCTCGTGTGAGAAAAAAGGAAAGAAGAGAGAACATGAAGGCAGTAAAGAGCTGCAAAGAGTAGAGAGAAAAGTAGAATGGATCAAGAAAGAAAATTTTTCATATCAAAGAAAACTGAGATGGCTTACTGTGAGGTGGCGACCAGCAGCCCCAGCCAACACTTCTTTAAGTGAACTCATGTACTTGCAAATGACTCAAACTCCGTGAAGTCAAGAATAATAAGCAGATGGTTTGGGGCAATGAAGGACAGGGACTTTACTTGATGACCAAATTATGCTGATTTTAGGAAAATGAAGACTTAATATTTAAGTACTTCACCCCCCAGAAATGTAGCCAAGCCTCCCAAAGAATAGTCAGGTCTTTGGAAGGGAGCAGAGGAATCAGGTATGTTAGGTGGCATGCACCTGTCTCTTTATTTGACAAACCACGCCAGAAAGGGAAATACTCAGCCATAACTCTTCACATTGATTCCCTGACTCACCCCTTCTCTCCTCTACCTGACTTCTCCCTGTCTCCAACTCTCCTTATTATTATTTTGTTTTGTTTTGTTTTTTTGAGGCAGGGTCTCACTCTATCCAGGCTGACCTGAAACTTACTCTGTAGTCCCATGGCCTTGAACTCACAGCCATCCTATCTCTGCCTCCTGAGTTCTGGGATTAAAGATGTGTAGCACCAAACCAGGCAGGATTCTTTGTTTTGAATAAATATCTATTTGTGAGGAAAGAGTCCTTTTCTGGGCAGTCCACATTTCTTGTAGAACTACTTTCTGCATTGTAACTGACTTACAACTTTGTGGTCCTTGCGCATTGAAAGTAGAAGAGTTTTGTGGACTTCCATGGTACACAATTAGGATTCTTGATTCCTTGTATTAAATGAAAGAGAGAAGGAGGAAAGGAGAGAGGGAGGGAGGGAAGGAGAGAAGGAAGGAAGGAAGGAAGGAGAGAGAGAGAGAGGTATTTCCCATGGCTTTAAATAAAATTTAAATTGTCAACAATTCCTACATTTGTGTCTCCAGCACATACCTTGCCTTAGAGAACCACACTCTATATATACAACTACTTCTCTGACATTTTCATTTGTTTATCTTGAAATTATCTCAAAATAAACATGTTCAATGCTAATCTCCTGCGTCTCTTTACAAAACTGTTCCATTCTTAATCATCTTCATTGGTATAGGCTAATTGGTGCTACTCCCCAAAACTTCATATATTGAAGTTCTACCCTTTTTAGTACCTTAAAACACAATCATATTTGGAAAGACATTATTAAGTCAAAGTGGGAGCTTTAGGGTAGACCCTAATCTGATATGATTAGTGTCCTTATAATAAGAATTTGAACCCTGATCCATATGAAAGAAATATAATGTGAAGACATGGGAGAACCTGGTCATCTATGAGAGAGAGAGAGAGAGAGAGAGAGAGAGAGAGAGAGAGAGCTTTCCTTATATGAATGCAACTCTGCCAATGCCTCAGTCACAGTCTCCACAATGAGAACATTAATATGTTATTCAAGTGAGCCAGTACTTTTCAAGATAACCATGGTATTTTGTTATAGCAACTCCAGCAAACTAAGACATCATATAAACAATTGGTACCAGTCCACCAACCTTTAATAGCTAAAAGCCATAGATCTCAGAGTCAGTCCTGAAACAGCCTCTCACCCATCCCCACATCCAATTAATAGTCAAGTATTATTATGTCAACTTATAAAACACACCTTAATATTTCCACTTTCTTCTTTCTACTTCCATTGCTACCACATGGCCCAAATTGACTGATTAGAACCATATCAGCCATCGGACAAGCAGACACTGTTATTAGTCCACTCTAGCACAGCAGGTATAGACTTGCTAAAAGAACCTTAGCATTGGCTATACTGGCTAAGTACAGTAAGTGTGGTTAGGGGAAGGTGGTGAAGTAACAGGGTCCCACCTCCTGACAAGTCCCTCTGGAGCCAGCTGTGGGGTTATCTCTCTATCCTCTGACCCATTCTGCCCTATTCTGGTTCTCAATATGCATCTCAATCCTTGAGTGGACCTCTGAGGGACATTTGAGGCCCAAGGCCTTGGAGACCTGAGCTTGGATCTTCCTTGTCCATCAGTCTACCTGTCTGTGCTCTACTGCCCATCAGCCATTCAGATCCTCAGCACCCTAAGGCTGTCCAGCCCCCTTGCTACCAGCCCTTCGGTCCTGCCTCCTCCACCAGATATCTCCCTGGGATCCCCAAAGGAGCTTCACTCCTTATGTTCCTCAGACACATGGCTCTCCAGTCTATGAAAGGCACACCCTGGATTTGACAGTTGCCAGGACCTAGAGGAGAAAGTCCAAGTTCTCTGCCCTGCAGCACGGCCCCCTTACCTCTGCAGCTTTGCCTTCCATCCCCTTCCTCTCCTAAATAATCCAGCAAGCTCTCTGTCTCCCAGATGGCCCACCGCATTTCACTCCTCCATGCTTTGCTCCTGCCGTTCCTTCTACCTGAAGTGCCTTTCTCCCACTTCTACTTCTGGCTACTCCGGCTTGTTCCTTGAGACCTGTATCACATGGCCAGCTCCCTCCAGAACCCCTTCCTTCCCCCTACCAGCCCGAGACACCCTCTTCCTAACAGTGTACTTTACCCATTATGTCCAATTTGTTTGTTTCCATCTTTGTCATTAGACCATGAGCTCTCTGAGAGCTTTCACTGACCTCTATATCCTTAGATATAGTGTAACTGCTCACACATAGCAAGTGTCAAGTAAGCATTTGTTGAACCAAGCTGGTCTGGTTCCTAGAACAGCTGCATCCTGGTCCCAGATGGCCGCTCACAGCAGGGTGACATTTCACCCTCTCCACAGCATGAGATCCACCTGCTGCTGCATTTCCTGAACTGAGTCAGTGGTAGGAGCTCTAAATGAGCACACAGGTAGTGGAGACTGGATGGATTTTTTAAGTTTCTCAAGGAAAGGAAATTGTGAAATGCCCCACTGGGGCCACGAAGCAATCTCTCCTTGTCCAGACTTGCGCCCAAAGCCAACTGCTTGGGCTGGGAGATAACAGAGCCCCACACTGAGCTGCCACCGGCTGACTCAGAAAAGTAACAAATTGACAACATTCAGGAAGAAGACTCCTCATTTCCAATAGCATCATCTATACCCTGGGGCATAAAGCACCTCCTACCTTATTACCGTCTTTTGCGTTTTTTAGTGCTGAATCCAAGGTGAGAGGGTCGTCTGTACCAGAGTTCCTGTAGGAACCCGGGAAGTACACAGGCAGAGGTGAATTGTAGACCCCAAAGTAACATTTTTTTCTATGAAATGTATAATGTTCACTCTTTCAAAAAAAAAAAGTCTAATGCAGTCCAAATGACATCATATCTGGTCAGACAGGGCAGAAGGAAGGAAGGAAGAAAAATACTAGGCATTAGAAGACATTAATAAAGAGCTTCCTAAAATGAAGCCCACACAGCACTCACTAAAAACAAAAACAACAACAAAAAAAAAAACTTTTCATCAAAGAAAGGACCGCCTCTCATCACAGTTAAATAAAACCACCTGGGCTCACTTAGGCTTCTATCTGCTGTGCTTCAGTATCTCACAACAAGACTTGAAGGAAAATAAAATTCAGCAAGTCTAGTTAGCCTGTCTCCAAGGTATACTTGTGAAGTGAAAGAATTTCTTTTTTCACTTTTTATTGGCAGCCTCTGTCCATATAGACAACATACCTTGATCATAATTCCTTCCCTTCTGCCTATTCAACTTCTCCCGCCACTGAATCCCTTCTTGCCATCTGGTCTCTCTTCTATTTTGATGTCATCATTTTTTCCCTCCTACTATGCAGGTCTTGTATAGGTAGTGTCAGTCACTGCAGTCATGAATATCAAGGCCACTTTGTGTCTGGAAGACAGTATTGCAAAGCACACCTCGCCTTCCTTTGACTTTTACATTCTTTCCACTGCCTCTCCTACAGTGTTCCATGAGCCTTGGCAGGTGTGATAGAGATGTCTCACTTAGTGCTGATCACTCCACTCTCACTTCTTCTCAGCACTGTGGTGAGTTTTGAGTCTCCCCACTGGTCACCACCATCTGAAAAAAGAAGCTATCTAACCAAAAGAGAGAACTATCAATATATGGACATAAATATGAGTATTTAGAGGGCAGTTTTGTGAGCATAGTAGATCCATTTAGTCAAACAACAGTAGTTTCCTCCCTAGGGCTTATAACCAGACATAGGCTTTTGATTAAGTTTTCAGTATGAGACATGAATTCCCTCCCAAGGAGTAAGCCTCAAATCCAATCAAAGAGCAGCTGGTTTTCCCCATAACAGACATGTCACCATTGCACCAGTTAGTGTATTTGGCCTTGCTCACTCTCCAGCCATAAAGCTTGAAGATTAATACCATTTATGGACTTTTCTTCCCCAACATGTTGCATATCTCTTTCCAAAATCCTGATTGCTAGTCAATAGGAAGGAAGCTTCCAACTCAGCTCCAGCTTGTTTTCTCTGTAACTTGCAGCCCAAGCATGTGGTGTGTGAAGTGGAGGAATTTCAGATCATATTCTCTGAGTTTAATAATTCACCCACATAGAACCCCTCTGTCGTAGTCAGCCACACGCTGCTGAGATGAATCTCCAAACCAGGCACAGTTTATGGGAGGAAAGGATTTATTTGTAGCTGTAGACACAGGGGAAGTTCCAGAATGCAAAAGAGGCTGCTCCCCTTTTACAGGCCCAAGCAGAGAGAAAAACCCACCACCTACACCACACACACACTAGCAAACAAGCAGGAGGGCAAGGAGAGAATTCTTTCACCTTTGTATAGCCTTAGGGTGGGGTCTTGCAATTTTATCCCAGACTTAATGGCTTCCTGAGTCTCTGGAATTTCCTTCCTGCACTGCCCACACAGGAAAGGATGTTTACTTCTATCTTCTTTGAGCTTCCTTACATCCTGCCCCTTGCTGAGAGGCTGCCTTCCTGTAAACATCCTCAGAGACCCACCCAAGATTACTTGAAAGGTCAAGTTGACAACAAAACTTAACTATTATACCCTCCAAATACCCACCAGAGTTTGGACTTTCCCAAGACTGCTGGTTTCCATGTTCCCTATCCTCTAAAAACATTAAAAATCCTATATGGCATTAAATTATAGAATTCTAGAAAGTACGCATTAACCTTGTTATTTTGCAAGTAACTGACTCCTACTCAGTCTAGCTTGAGGAGAGAAAGTGGGATGTGGCTAAACTGTATTTAAAAAAAACCCACAACATCAAAAAGCATCAAAAAAGAGGTAGAACTAGAAAGTCATTATGATTTCAATTCCATCTTTCATGTCTAGTCCTCTCTGTACACCTGCTTCACTGCCCTGTCTCTGAAGACTGGTGTTGGCTGATCTTCAACACAGGACAGCATGATAGCCCACAGTCCAAGAGGCACCATGTTGTAGCTACACACACACACACACACACACACACACACACACACACACACCAAAAAAAAAAAAAAAAAAAACTTACTCAAGTTCAATTCCAACTCAAATTTCTGAAAAAGGGAATCTGGCTCCCTTTTAGGTACCATCTCTGTTCCAACCAAGATGCAACCTGCAGTGTAAACAGGGTTGTTCTGAACACCCCAGATCATCCAGGAACAGTCCACGGGGTAGCGGGTAGTTGTTCACTGTCTGAGGTCCTGAGCCAACACTGCAGGGCAGGGCACCACTTTGCGTCTCCTAACCTTAACTGCCATGCTGAGTCTTCCAACCTTCCCCAGGAAATCTGAACAAAGTGAGGAAGGAAAAGGTATTAGAATAAAGGGACTGGAATAGATACAATTATTTTTGGCAACAAGCACAACATCAAGAGATTATTAAGGAATCAGGGACTAGTGACAAATGCCTATGATCCCAGCACTGGGAGAAGGTGAGGCAGAAGGATTTCCAAGAGTTCAAGGCAAGCCTCAGCTAACACAGTAAGTTCAGGCCAACCTGGGCTATGTAGTGAGGTTTTTGCCTCAAGAATATAGAGATTTCTCAATGGATTTTTTAAAATATTAATTTATCAAGAAGGAAATCAAAACCTTGGCAGAAACTGAGAATAGATAAAGAAGGGAAGGGAGAACATTGCAGAAGAGGTGGTGGAAAGAATGTAAAAGCCAAAGAAAGGGGAAGTATACTTTGCAATCCTGTCTTTTTGTGAGAAAGCAACTAATATACAGAACATAGATGCATAACTGAAGTGTTATGAAAGTTATACCAACATGACCAACATTAATTGGTTTTGTTTTTCTTTTACTGTCTCAAAGAATTCTTAGTTCTCTCAACTGCCTCTTTTTTGTTTGCTTGTTTTTTTGAGGCAGAGTCTTACTCTAGCCCGGGCTGACCTGGAATTCACTATGTAGTCTCAGGGTGGCCTCCAACTCACCCAAGTGCTGGGATTAAAGGCGTGCACCACCATGCCCATCAACCCTCTTCTTAATTAATATATCTTATTAGCTTACAGAGAATAAAACTTCATTGTGTTGTATTTCAAACCAATTTTGGTTTGGGTTTCCCTTCCCCCTCTCTTTCCCTCCACCTCTCCCCTTGTATGCACCTCCACCATAGTCTCTTTTCCACTTTCTTTTATTTTTTAACCTGTAAACTTTAACATATAAACATGCTGTAATTTGATTTTGTTTCTGTCCCATAATCTTTTTGTCCCCTCTGTAATGTTCTTTTGTCTCCTCTTTCCTTCTCCCCGCCTCCCCACCCCACACCTCCATGCACAGAGGACCCTCCTCCTTCAAGCTAGCCCTTCCTGCCTGGTCTCATCCCTTGTCTTCTTCCTTCCTCTGTGTCAAATGTTATGGGCTCAGAACAGCGCAAGTCTTGGGAGGGTGTCAGTAACCACTGGGGGGTCATGAATACGCCAATCAGTGTATGTCAGGAGGGTAGTACTCCAAAGTAGTCCTTCCACCCTGTGGCTCTTACATTCTCTCCACACGCTCTTCAGCAGTGTTCCCTGTGATAGGAGGATGTGAAAAAGGTGTCTTCTGTAAATGTTGAGCTCTCATCAGCCTCGGATTTTCTGCTTTGATGAGTTTTGAGTCTCCTCGGTGTCTACTACAATCTCCATAGAGAAGCTTCTCTGGGGAGCAGTGAGAGCAGCCCTCATATTCATGCCAGCCCTTCGTCTAATATTTCCTGAGCCCTGAGCCCTTCTGGGTGTAACAGAGATGCCTGTCCAGTGCCAAGCACTGGGCGTTCTCTTCTTCTCATCAACTTGATGAATCTTGAGTATTTACGCCATCTGTAAACAAGAAGCTTCTCTAATCAAAAATGAAAACAGTATTGATCAATGGGTATAGATGTAAACATTTAGAAGACAGTTTGATGGGTTCAATGTATATTCTGAGCCCATCAACATTTTGACATAGAGGACAGAGGAGGTCAATGAATGAGGCAATAAAACAAAAGAAATGCTTGGAAAGAGGAGAGTGCTCAATGGAATAAGGGTAATGGAGAGGGAACAAAAATAGGATGAGTATACAATCAAATTACAGTTTGTTCATATATTAAAATTCTCGATAAAAAAGATTTAAGCCAGGTACAGTGGTGAACACCTTTAATTCCAATGCTTAGAAGGCTGAGGTAGGAGGATCACCATGAATTTGAGGTCAGTCTGAGTGAGTTCCAGGTCAGCCTGGGCTAGAGTAGGACCCTACCTCAAAAAAAATGCTTTTAAAATTTTTTAATTCTTTAAATGTTATATAACTAATCAACCCTGATACGTATGCTTGGCTCTTTTATTACTTTTAGGTTTTTATTTTTTAACTTTTTATTGATAGCTCCATAATCATAGATCATAAGTGTTGTAGTCAGCTCTCTAGTTGCTGCGCAGAAAGAACCCAAGCAAAATTGGCTTGTGGAGGAAGGGGTTTATTTGGCTTATGGACTCGAGGGGAGACTCCATCATGTCAGGGGAAACAATGGCATAAGCAGAGGGTGGACATCACCTCCACCACAGCACTGCAAACAATGCCAGGAAGGTGTGCCAAACACTGGCAAGGAGAAGCTGGCTTATGATCCCCATAAGCCCACCCCCAACAACACAGCTCCAGTGAGGTTGTAAAACCCAAACTGCCATCAGCTGAGGATGGATCATTCAGAACATATGCATCTGTCTGTGGGAGACACCTGGATCAAACCATGACAGTAAGCCATTATGATTCCCTCATTACCCTCCCCCATATTTTTTCCCCTCTCAATTAGTCTGTTTTGTTTCAGTGTCATCATCTTTTCCTCCCATTATGTGTAGGTATTATCAGGCACTGCGAAGTCATGAATATCAAGGCCGTTTTGTGTCTGAAAGTTTGTGTTGTAAGTAGTCGTACCCTTCCTTTGGCTCTTACAATCTTTCCACCACCTCTTCAGCAATAGACCCTGAGCCTCAGGAAGTATAATAGAGATGTCCCAGTGTTGAACACTCCACTGTCACTTCTTCTCAGCACTGTGGTGTCTTTTGTGTTATCTCAGTTGTGGTTCTGTGGATTCCTTGGGGAGTTGCAGCACACATCAACTCCCTGTCTGTCTGAGAAGCTGTGTGGACAGAGTCTTGGGATAGCGGTGAGCCAACGAGAGGAAGAACTTTCAGGAAGCAGTTTCAGTGAACAGCTCATTTATTATGCAGAAAAAGGTTGTTTTTATAGAAGAAAAATCAGAGGCAGGGGCATAAGCGGCAAGGGGATTGGCAGGAGCAGGGTAGTCTGTGGATGTCTCACGAGGGGATTGGCAGGGGCCAGTAACCTGTTGATGCCTGGTTTGCATAGACAAGTTGAGGGGACTCTCTCAGCTCCAAGTGGCAGGAATTATGTGTTTTTAGGCATGTAATGGATGGCAGTGGCTGCAGAAGAGCTGTGACCTTTAAACCTTTTTATTGCCAGAGCTAGTTAGCTGAGGTATGTAAGCTCCAGTAAACTCAGGCCTTAAAGTGCCTGAGCTTATCAGGGTTTTTTGAGGCCTACCAGAGGCTGGAGTTTTTAGGATAAAGGAAGGAGACTTCAGTGGCCAAAACTCCTGCTGGTCTCAGATAAGAGATTATCAGGGTTTCAGGCCAGCCTCAACTTTCCTTTAACCCTATGTTCTCCGTGCCTCTCAGCAGGGTCCCACACCAGTGGTCACTGCCATCTGTAAAAGTGAAACTTCCCTAGACAAGAGTGAGAGTAGCATTATTATTGTTTGGGTATGCTTATTTAAAAAAAAAAAAAAAACAAAATTGCTTGTATGGGACTTTAGCCAGGCAACAGCCGGTGTTACTCCCCTAGGGCTCATGACCTCCCCCACTATAGGGCTTTTACTAGGTCTTCAGTAGCAAGCATGCTTTCCCCCCAACCCCCATGGAGCAGGCCTCCAGTCCAAAGGTTTTTATTTTTTTATTGTCAAAACTATATACATAAGTTTATAATGTATAACATGAAGCTTTGAAATATGTATCAGCATATTCTTATTTCTTGAATTTTCTGGAAGGGTGTTACATATGTATGTGTGTATATGGCATGCACGCATGTGTATCTGCACACATCCAGAGGCCAGAAATTGAAAGAAAGTGTCTTCCTATCTTCTGCCCTATTTTTTTTTTTGAGACATGGTTCCTCACTGAAACTGGGACTTATTGATTCAGCCATACTAGATAACCTGCAAATCCTGGAGATTGTCCTGCCTCTGCCTCCCCAGTGCTATTCCAAGTATGTTCTATGGCAACCAGTTTGTACATGGTGCTGGGGATCCATGCTCAGTTCTCCATGCTTACACAGCAAGCACTTTACTGACTGAGCCATCTTTGCAACCTGAGTTTTCTACTTTCTACTTCATATATTACCTTCGTCTTATGGAAAATAGAGAGCATTTCAGTCACCAAATACATCAGATCATGATGGGAATCCCCTTTGCCTCCCTCCTGCACTGTCTATCCTCACATTGACCTGATGTTCTTCTCTTTCCAGGTTTATCCTTTCATCTGTGCTCACACACACAGCAGTTTTCTGAATATCATGCATTAGAGACCTCGTATGTCTGCAAAGGTCACTCTACCCCCACACTTGATGGATGGTTTGGCAGAATACGGACTTTAGATTGAAATGAATTTTTCCTGAAATAGTGACATTACTCATTGTCATCCAACTCCCATGGTTCCTGTTGGTAAGTTCCATATGATTCTGATTTCCTGTAAGTTGTATATAGCTTACTTCTTCTCAGAAGCCTGTAGACTAGTCTCTGTCTCTGGAGTTCTAGAATGACATGATAATGTGCTTTGTAGCCAAATCTGTTTCCTCATTGTACAGGGCCTTTGAAGCTAGAAAGTCTTGCTCTATATTGTTCTAAAATTTTTTATTGACAACATCCATACATATATACAACACACCATGATCGTGGTCTCCTCCCAACACTCTCCTTTCCCCTCTCCTAGGCCCCTTTACTGGGTCCTTCTTTCCAGCTAGTCCCTCTTCTACGTTTTTACAATTTTTATGTATATACAAAATTTATTAAGATCATAGTCACCTTGGCTCTGTTTATTTAATTTTCAATAAGTAGCAACTCTGTATGTACAAGTCATGTGTTGGTACCACTCTTTCCCTCCTCCCTGCCCCCATTCCTCTGAAGGCCCTCCTCAGTGGGATTGCGGGAATGTTCCATGGGATGAAGGGCTGTGAGTTGTGCAAGCAGCAAACAATTAGTGGCGGGGAGGAGCAATGCCTCTGGATACCCCCACCCACCCACCATGGCTCTTTCAATCTTTCTGCCCTCTCTTCCTCAAAGTTCCCTGAGCCATGGTAGGTGAGTTTTAAGTCTGCTTTAGCATTGAGCTCTTAGCAGCCTCTGGGTTTCTGCTTTGGAATGTTTTGAGTGTCCTCAGTACGTATGTTCTAGAAATTTTTCCTCTGCTGTAACTCTGCTAGTTCTCTCTTCTCTGTATATTCTCTTCAGGGCTCCCATTAGTCAAATGTTGACCTCTTAAACTGATTCTTCGGTTTTCTTATCTTTTCTTTCCTAATTTCCATCTTTTTGGCTTTTTGCTTTGTTTCTGAAGGTTTATCTTCTCAGTTCATCTATTGAACATATCATGTTATCATATTTAAATCCCCAGGAGCACCTCTGTGCTGTATCCTTTTATCTCTTCAGAGTCTAGAGGTACTTCATACTATATTCCCTCTCATCTCACAGTGAATAACTATAGCATTGATTTGCTTTGAGGTTTTCTTATTCTTTCCTTATTTGTGTCTCCTTGGAGTTGCTTTGTCTTGTTTATTCTGGTCATCATCTTTCCTATAGGACAGTTTTCTCAATTGTGTCATGATCTTGGTTTCTACCTAAAAGTGAAGTCCCAAAACCTCTATGTGCCTGGATAGGATTGTTGGCAGATAGAAAGAACAGCAGGGATCACACAGGGGCCAACTACTATAAGTGGGAGCTTCCCAAAACCAGTGCCTAAAGGTCTCTCTTGTAATCTTTGTCTTTGAGGGTTTGTATATTTTTCACTCCACTGTCTTTCTAGTAACATTTTAGTAGGAAAAATAAATGAGTGTGTGTATTGAAAAAGAATTCTATTATAGCAATGTCAACTTGTGCTTGTTTCTGGAAAACTAGGAGTCATGTGCCTTCTTCCATAACCCTCTCATACTGTGTGCACACCTGCTGATGAGAAACCCCAGAAGCTTTGTCTTTGTGTCTTAATAGAGCCCATCTTATAGGTTCTTATAGGTTCTCAATTTCTTCAATGTAAAGCAGTCAGCACACTTGAGAATTCACTTACAACCTTCCCCATTCTGCTTTGCCTAAAGCAGTGGGGACCTGTTTGCCAGCACTGGCCCATTACCTGTATACTTAATACTGTTTTCATAGCTCCATCTGAGAGAGCTCCTCATGGAGTGTGACTCTGCAGCCTGTTAAAGGCCCTTCTTTCCACTCACCTAGACCCTGGCCAGCTCTGGCCTCTGGGGGTAAGCACCATGATTTAGTGAGGCAGGGAGAAAGAAGCATGTGTTTTAAGTTGCCTTCTCAATTTAGCCCTAGCTTAGACACTAATGTGACTTCAACCTTCTGAGTCTTAACTTCTTCATTTATGAAATGGAGATAATGTCAAGTATAGAGAAAGAGCATTTTGTACTGCTATATAGTCACTATCCTACCAGCCTCTGCCTCATCATCAACCGTGCAGAAGCAGTCACCTTTGGAAACAAAGGTTTTTCCTGCTTTATATTTTAAGGTCAAAGAACACTTTCTAGGTGTGAGACAGGGAAACTTTGAAATGGAGATGCCAACAGAGAGAGCAGTTTTGTCTTTGTACTTCATAGCAAATGCAAAGGAGAGAAGCCAGAGAGGAAGGAGGGGAGTTTGAAAGAAGGAAGATGCAGACATTTCATAAGATCCCAACTCCCAGGCCTTCATCCTACACCAAGCCCTGGTGGAGCACAGAGGACGTGAGAGTGGAGAGGACCCGTCTTAGAGCTCCAGGAGTCAGCCAACAGCCTCATGCAGCTACAGTGAGAGGTGATGGGTCTGGAATAGGAGCCTAGGGAGTGTGGCTGAACCAAATTAGAAGGTGGAAAGCCATTGTGTGGTTTTTTTTGTTTTTTGTTTTTTTGTTCTCATCACTGTTGCAAAATGCCTGACAGGAGCAACATAAGAGATAAAGGATTTCTCTCTTACCACATGGTATGAGGCTAGGAGCCCTCACATCTCACCAGACCAGGATGCAGAGAGCTCAGGCCAGATGCAAAACAATGCAATAAACTCACAAAGCCAGCTCTCCAGAGACCACTGCATCCAGCTAGCCTGACCTCCCAACAGTTTTCTGACATTCCAAATCAGCACCATTGGCTGGACACCATGAGTCTATGAAGGGCGTCTCAGATACAACCCATAACAGCCATGGAGATGGAGTTTGGTACAAAGCAAGCGATCCAGGAGCCACAGCTGGGTGGCTGATCCACCAAATCAATTCAAACTCTCAGCAACTGAATTCAAAGTGTCATTAGCAACACAAGGACAGAAGTAGGACCAAACTAACAGAGGAAAATACCCCAGCTCTCAAAATGAGCACCAGACCAAACAAACAAGGAGAGATAATGTACAGCCTCTGCACCAGTGAGGCAACCACCCCCCCCAAGGCCACTGGTACCAGAAAACCCCAGGAAAGAAAACACTCAAGTGTGGGGAGAGTGATTGGCATATGTTATAATGAACAAATGTAAACCAGAAGTGACAAGAAAGCTAATGTGATGGTTTAAAGGCCTGACGTATGGTTAGATTACATTTTCTTCTAGAAATAGGGATTTGCAAACTGAGTTCAATGTCATCTGAGTCTTATGATCTGTTGCACTATAAAAGTTATGGTCTCCAGGCGTGATGGCGCATGCCTTTAATCCCAGCACTCAGGAGGCAGAGGTAAGAGGATCACCATGAGTTCAAGGCCACCCTGAGACTACATAGTGAATTCCAGGTCAGCCTGGGCTAGAGTGAGACCCTACCTCGAAAAAAAAAAGTTATGGTTAATCTATGAACCTGCTTCACATAGATTACCCTGATTAAAGGATTCTCCGCTTAAAAAGACCCTGGACTTGACAGGTTAGTAACCATGATCCCCTCGCCTATTCCTTGCAGAGCTAACACTTACAGGTCAGAAGGAGAGTTGTAAAACTCATGCAGGGAGCAGACACTGTGAGGCTAGGGTATCAGGGCATAAGCCACTATTCCTCCTGCATTCCACAGACTGATGAAACCTCCCACCTACACCTCTCTTCTTCAGAATCGGATGGGCTGGACTTCTCATTATGGCCCCTGTGGATTGATGCTACTGATGTTGTCAAACACGCCCTAGTTCTCAGTTGACCCAAAACACCACCATTTAGCATAAGTGAATCATCTTCTGTCTTTTCCCCTGTGTGGAAACCCACAGTAACTGGGCTGTGAACATTAAATACCACCATATACTCAGGAACCATATGCTCATTTCATCCTGTTTTAAAGAGAGATGATGTGAAAAGGCTCCCAAAAGGAGACAAAGATCTTTATATTAGCTACAAAAGGACAAATTCAAAATCTCTATAGCCAGTGTGAGAAGATCCTAGCAAGAATACTTTTCTTGCTATCGTAGAGCCCTAATTTCTTATGCATGTAATTGGCTACTTCCCTCATTTTATAGACCTTCAGCTGGTTCTGCAACTTGATGTATCAGTTCCTTCCTTCTAGAAAAAGATGAGCTATCAGGTAACAGAAGATGAGATTTTCAGGAGACGGTTAAAGGAATTTTATAGCTTGTTTGTATCATCCCCACCATGAAATGATACCAGGGCCTCCATAAATATTTATTAAAATTAATATTGTTTGAGTAAGTGAAAAGTTGGGGGAATGTTTTTGAAAGCCTATGGGTAATATCACACTCTTCTGAACAGAGCCTGGAACCTGCAACATGATGGGTTGTAATAAACTCTAAATGGCATCCTGGAATAACATTTTTAGGGAAGGCAGGCTTGGGATTGGGCCTGACTGTTCATTCACTCTGGAGCAAATAATATTACACACATAAGCACAAGTAATAGTGCCATCTGGTATTGTGGCACTGGCTTGGTAAAGTGTCAAGTGAACGAAGGCAGTGACTGTAGTTAGGACCAGCTATGACACATATGACCTGCATCAGACAACTGCACAACTATAAAGAAGCCTTGTCAGAATGGAGTGTTGTCTGTAGTCACTGAAAAAGGGATCCATTATGCACAAGTGACAAGAGAGATTTATATAATTATGATGGTAAAGAATGTTTGTGTGTGCATGTATGTGTGTGTGTGTGTGTGTGTGTGTGTGTGGTACTTCATAACTTACCAAGAACTCGTACCAACTTTACCACAATTAGACAATACCACCCATTTGTTTGAACCAGGTTAGAAATAGTGAGGACAGCTCCCTAAGGGAAGACAGAAACACCAAATGTACTAGAAAAGGCAGCAGTTTATTGTGTGGATTCCACAAGAATTAAATATTAACCAGTATTTTATCTTCATCACACAGGCGTTCCATAAATGTTTAAATAAATTAATTTATAGGCAAAAATCCCAGCTATTTCCATCCGTCTACTGGTCATCAGGCTCATCAAAGCACAGACACCATTTCTGTGAAGTCGTAAGAGTGGGTATTGTGCTCTGCATTCTGCTTGTTTGCACTTGGCACTGTGATGTATACACATCTTCATATATGGGAGCATAGTTCACATACTTGCAATTTTAGCAGTCACAGGGAATTCTGACATGCTGTGTGATTCACTTAACCAAACCCGCTTTAGGGGCTTTGGGTCATTTTCCATCTTCTTCTATTATGGACATGCGGATATATAGAGAGAGAGATATAACATAGATATAGATATATACAAGTGACTTTTTACCTGGATTATTACCTTAGGGTATACTTCCAAAGTGCAATCAGCAAGCCAACAGGTAGGAATGTCTTCTAGCTCTCATTGCCAGTCTGATCTTCAGAAAAGGACAATCGGCAGGATGGCCAACAATATGTAGACATTTTCCTTCCAGAACCCTTCATGGAGGGGCTCATCATCTATGTAGCTTTACTAATATAATGTTGACATTCTGTAGCTGTTCATTTCCCTATTTCTTTCATTCTTATTCAGGCCAAACACTTTTTCATGTTAGTTTGCTATTTTTAAAGCAATAAAATAAAAAAGGCATTGCCATAGAGCAAATCTATCCACTGAGATTATATGGCAAAATTTTAAATTGTGAAGGCAACACTAATGAAAGATGTTACCTGCATTTCTTTATATGTAAAAAACTCATATTTTTAATAAGTTGTCAAATAGAATTTGGGTCTTAACTATAAAGCTATATAATTTTTATCTGGTTTGATCTATAAACTATTCATAATACTTAAAATCACTTTCTAATTTTTTTTCATTTCACTCAGTCTTTAACTATCAAAGATCAAAATCCTTTAAGGATTGGGGCTAGAGAGATGGCTCATCAATTAAAGGTACTTGCTTGCAAAACCTGATGGCCTGGGTTCAATCCACCAGAACCCATATAAAGCCAGTTGCACAAAGTGATGCTTATGTCTGGAATTTGTTTGCAGTAGAAAGAGGCCCTGATGTGCGCTCTCTCTCTCTCTCTCTCTCTCTCTCTCTCTCTCTCTCTCTCTCTCTCTCTCTCTCTCTCTCTCTCTCTCTCTCTCTCTCTCTCTCTCTCTCTCATGCTTTCTCTGCTTGCAAATAAATAATTTTGTTAAGTTCCTTTAAGGATTAATTCAATTCACCTTGTTTCTGATGTTATCCTCTATTACTTTAAATATCTCGATTATATTTCTTATCTGTTGTAAATATAAATATGCTACTTTATCCTGCTTTGACTTTTTTAATAGTTTGTCTTATGGTTATTTGTAAGTGCAAAGCTGAGGAAAAATTCATTAATTCATGGACTTTTAAAATATTTGGCCTAATTCTTCCTTGTATTTAGCTAACAGAAGTTAAATATAAAAGCATGCAGTCACTTATTTGTGCAATTGGGACATTGATGCAGAAAAGCTCAGGGTTCAGGGTGCTTCTGTGCCTATGTGATTTCAGTATTTAAAAAAACCAAAGACTAAGCAGAGTTATTCATAAACATCAGGGACTAAAGAAAATGTATGCATGCACACATACACACACACACACCTATAAATTTTTTACAACTGTATGCAAAACTAAAATTACCTCAAAATAAAAAGTTTAAATGGTAGCTAGGCATGGTGGCACATGCCTTTAATCCTAGCACTCGGAAGGCAGAGGTAGGAGGATCTGTGAGTTCAAGGCCAGCCTGAGGCTCCTTAGTGAATTCCAGGTCAGCCTGGGCTACAGTGAGACTCTACCTCCAAAAACAAAAACAAAAAAAAAGTTTAAATGGGGAAACAACTTGATTGATTGATTGATTGATTGATTGATTGATTGATTGATTGATTGACTGGTGAGAAAGAAATTGTCAGAGAGAAAGAGCAAAAGCCACTGCAAATGAACCCAGGCTGGCAGGCTTTGCAAGTAAGAGCCTTTAATTGCTGAGCCATCTCCCCAGTCCCAGAAAAACACTTTTAAAATGTATGGAAACTTCATCAAATATTTACTTTAGATTTCCAAGTCCACACCCTGAACTAATAAAAGTCTAGAAGCCTGGGGCCCAGCAACTCTTGATCAACAATTCCTTGATACTAAGGGCAAGGGCCACCACGTTGTGAAGTCTTTATTTTCAACCTTTCATTATTCTAGGAACCTGTTTTCACAGGCTGTACCCTTAAGGCCAAAGGCAGATTTAGAAGTGCTAGTTTTTTAAGCAAATTAACAGATATTTATTAAGGACCACAGGCAACCCTGCTTGAAAGTGGGACACCAGCTGTTAAGTAAACACCTTGTAGCAGAGCAAATTGAAATTTCTAAGCTGCTAACAGCTCCTTCCCATGGCTA
>PVHP010012710.1:0-42301 GCA_004024765.1 Zapus hudsonius
AAAGCAAAATACATTTCCCTCAAAGAAAAGAGAAGAATTTATTAATGGTAAGTCAATCAATCATTTTTTCATAGTATTAATAGATTATGTACATTTAATCCCCTGGCTTGTATTATAACATTTTTTTTGAGGTAGAGTCTCACTCTAGCCCAGGATGGCCTTGAACTAACAGCAACTCTCCTACCTTTGCCTCCCAAGATTAAGATGTGTGCCACCACACATAAGCCGTATTATAACATTTTAATTCTTATTCTTTGAGAAGATTAAATTTATAGATTTGCACTCAAAAGGATGATATATAGTCAGTTTTGCTATCAAAGTGATTCATACTAGTTGCCCGGCCAGATAAACCTTGCAGTTGGCTGGATTTAGGGGCACACTGATGGCAAACACCTTCCTTTGAACATGGGGCTTTGCTTAAGGAGATGTTGCCTGCACACCTACAGCTCCCTGAAGGCCTGAGCTCCAGCCTGATTTCCACACAAGGATTCCTGAGTAGAATTCGCCACCATTAAATCATCCTCTCCCTCCACACTTGCACGTGACTGGGTACTGAGGGGTGTAAGGAAGCACTGTGTGGGGAGGATGACAGAAAGGAGACTGCTGCCTGCGCTCTGCTCTCTTCTAGCACTGCTAAGTTGGGGACAGAGACACACACTAGGCTTTAAAAAGCCATTCAGACAACCAGCCAGGCAGAATGTACCCACAGGTGCAACAGTTAGTTATAGGGATTATCACCTACTCTCTGACTGGAGATGAGGCCCAATCACTGCAGGGAATTCAAGCCTGGAACCGAGAACCAAATCAGAAGTCGATGGCTTAGAAAGCCATAGCCCTTAGAGGGAAGCTTCCACTCCTACTTTGCTAAATAGAGAGAGTCTGCTTATAATATCATCCAATTGTATATGTTTCTTCCCTTTGGTCAGTGGTGTTCTCACTCTTGGTTTAGAGAAGCTGCTTCTTGAAGATTGCAGTGAATACTGGGGAGATCCAAGATCCCTCAAATGATAAGGAGAGAAAGCCAAGTGCCTAGTACTAGACAAGTCATCTCTATCACATCCCCAGGGCCCAGGAAGTGGCAGATTGAATGTGAGTGCAGCTCTCGCTGCTGGCCCAACAGCCTCCTCTAGGGAGATGGCGGTAGACAAAGAGGAGACTCAAAGCTCATCACAGCAGAAACCCAGACACTGCCAAGAGCCCAACGCTAAAGGAGACTTCTAAGGGTCCTGCAAGGTCAGGGAACACTGTGGAAGAGGGGGAAGAAATAATACAGAGGCACAGGCTGGCACAGTGTGCTCCTCACAGAACCTGACTGGTGCATTCTGACCCCAGAGTGATTACCTCCACTGAGAAGCCCCTCAATGGAATAGGGTGGGGGCAACAGAGCCTATCTTGATGGGATATGAACACAATGCAATGTTCATATATTAGAGTTCCCAATAAAAATTATTTTTTAAAAAGCTATTTAGTAAACTTCTCACAATAATTTTTAAAAAGAAAGCAAATGAAGCTTTCAATAAAGGGATACTTAGTAATTCTTAAAGTTATACAAAATTTGTACTCTTATTAAAGTAATCCCTGAAATCTTTCATACCACTTTTTGGCATACGTTTATATTCCTAAAGGAGCAACCACAGAGCTGCTCCACAGAGTGGCTGATACACAAGAGCACTGCTGAGCGGGGGAGGGGGTCAGTGGACAAGCACCTGCTGCAAGAGAGGTCCTCATTTCAGACCACCTCACAATGTGGAATGCTGGGAGAGCATGCCAGATGGCCTGTAATCCAGTCCTCGGTCTGCTGGAGAGAGGCTGCCCTGGGGCAAGCTGACTAGCTAGACTAGCTGAAGTGGCAAGTTCTGGGTTCAAATGATGATCCTGCCTCAGTAAATAAAGTGGAGAAGCATCCAGGAAGACACCTGATAGGAACTTCTTGCATCCACACACATGTACACATGTGCAAGCACACACATACCTGCAGAAAAGTAGAGAGAGAGAGAGAGAGAGAGAGAGAGAGAGAGAGAGAGAGAGAGAGAGAGAACACGAACATACTGCTACCTAGAGAGCAGGTGGCAAGCAGCAGTACCTCAGGTCAACAGTGATTTATTTCCACATTCTGGAGAATGAAAGTCATTATTAGGAACTACAATCTTATGATAAAAAGAAAACTAAATTCTCAAAGCTCAAAGTAAAGATTCATAGAGTAAAATCCCCAAGCCCTTTAGTCTTGGAGGGAAGCAGTATTTGACCATCAGGACAGCAGTGTCTGCACTTGCTGTGGTGACCTTCGGAGAGTGCTCTCTGGATCTCTGTACCCATTGGTGGGCTCCATCACGGCTGCATACACCTCACCGTAGGCTCTGCAGACTAACTCGGTGGACTGTCTCACGATCTGCTCCCTAAGAAGAAAGCGAAACTTGAAGACATGCTCCGAGAAGAAAATATCTCCAAGAAGGTAACAACACATGTCTGAACTGGGGAGTTTCAGTTCCACACTGATCCTATAGTCACTATTCAGAAACCACTACACAGCTACCCAAGTGATTTATTGATCTGGAGATTAGTATTTGTTTATCACCAAATTCCTCCTCATTCTATGTATGCTCCAAGAGGGCAGGGACTGTATTTATTTTACTCACCGCTCTCTCATTAGGACTAGCACAATGCTTGGCATATACATATTTTTCCTGACTAGCAATGGAGTTTAAACCTGATCGAGCAACTTGAAAATATGCAAAGTGGAAAATGCATTTCACACACTTAAGCTTCTGAGCATAGCATAGCATACCCAAGCACACTGTAAATGTGTTCAGGACACTAAGTCTGGATTTGAGTCAGATCACCAAACAGGAAGCTGATTCTATAATTAACTGCTGCCTATCTCAGATAACTTACTGAACACAGTACACTGCAGAGAAGAGTGAGCTGGGTGTGGTGGCTCCTGGCCTTCAGGAGGCTGAGGTAGGGGGATCCCTGTGAGTTGGAGGCCAGCCTGGGCTACAGAGCTCTATGTCAGCAAGTCATTTCCCCTCCTGACTGGAAGAAAGGCTTACTGGGTCACTGCTGCCACTGTCTGAAATAGCGAGCTTGTGTCATCCTCTAGACAGCTAGTCTGTAAGATGACAGTTCAAAACTTCTACTGAAAGTATCACAAAACTTAAAAAAAAAAAAATCTGAAGTTAACCCATCATAAAGAAAGCATCAAAAAATGTTCAAAAGGAAACAATTCATGATCCATTATCAGAGTGCTGTTTTTGCAAATGCAAGAATAATACATTACTCTCACAGAGCAAAGCTTACTGCTATGGTATGAATATGAAGCATCCCTCACAGGCTCGTGTATTGTAACTATGGTCTCCAGATGATGAAACCATTCTGGGAGATGCTGGAAACTTTAGGTGCTGGGGCCCAGCTGGAGAAGCAGGTCCTGAGGGGTGTGTTCTTGGGGACTGCACTGTCCATTGGACTCCTGCTGTGGCTCTAGTTTCCTGTCCACTATGACGTGAGCTGCTCTGCTCTGCTACACCCTCCTTGTCAGAATGGTCTGAAGCCATGAGAAAACTTCTTTAAACTGTCTCTCACAGGCTGGCATTTGGTCACAGTGACAGCAAACTAACTCAGACAATCAGTAGCAGAGGAGTGGGCTGTTCCTGTGGCACCTGGCAGAGAGTGTGTGAGAGAAACCTGAGAATGGCAGAGAAGGTGGTTAGTGTGATTGTGGTGAGCAGAAAACCAGATGCCGGTGGGAAAGCAGAAAGTAACGTTAGACTCAAAGGAAACAAGGGTTCTCTACGGAACTGAACTAGAGCCATGCATGCCTTGTTCTAGCAAAGAATTCCCTATGATTTTCAGGTTTCAGGCATTGTATGAGGCTGAATTTAAAGATTATATACCAGTTAACCTGATGAAGGATATTCCAAGGCAGCCCAGCACTCAGGCTGTTTGTTGCACGGCTACTGCTAGCTGCTGTTTTTCAGGATGACAGGGAAAATTGGGAGCAAAAAGCAGAGTGGAAAGATGAAAACACTTGGGAGTTTAGCCAGAACAGAAGTGCAAATAATCTGGGGCCAAGGAAAGTGTGGCTGCTGAAGGGACTCTGGTCATTAAAGAAAGCCCAGTGTTTTGCATTAGAACTATAGGAGAGCGGCTTGACACTTGCAGTAGACTGAAGAATGGAAAGGTTTTAACTCATTAAAGACTGCTTGAAAAAGCTCCATGGTGCCCACCTGAGGAAGTCTTTCTGTACACTCACTCAGAGGCTGCCAGGAGGTGTGAGTACTGTTCAACCTGGCAGAGACCTTGAAAAAGCAAGCCCACATGCTGCTGGAATTGCAGACATACAAAGGACATGATGTAAGCAGTCAAGGACACTTCCACCCAGCTTTCAAAGGAAGTTTGAATTTGATCATTTCCCTGGCTTTTTCATACTCTCTCTTAATGCTGGGCAGCAGCTAACAATAGCTCCCAGCGGCCACGTGCCTGTGAGGGGATGCTACTGATGATCCCCTGTGGGGGGATCTGAGCTACAGTGCTGTATCTCTGGATTATGATTAGTTACAACTTAAAATGGGTGTACGAGGATGAATCCCCAGCCTAAATCAAGGAGGACAAGGAGGACCACTAAGAACACCATCAAAGAATTTGGTAGAATGGCTGTATAAGTCTGAGGAATTGGAAACCACTAGTAAATTAAAACCATGTTACTAATTAGAGATTATGGAGATCAGCAGGTAGGGAATAAGTAAGTATGGACAGGTTAATGTCTTAGAGCGCTGAGGGAGGGGAAAAAAGGCTGAAAAATACAGCATTTCAAAGGTAAATGCCCCAGTCTTTTTTTTGTTTTGCTTTGTCTCCCTCCAGCCCAGGCTGACCTGGAATTCACTCTGTAGTCTCAGGCTGGCCTTGACCTCAAGGCAATCCTCCTCCCTCTGCCTCCCTAGTGCTGGGATTAAAGGCTCCCAGTCTTAAAAATAATTTTTTCTTTCTAGGAAAAATATTTAAAATATGAGCCTCTTTGCTAACTACTTAGGAGAAGAAACACTTACTTCACTGTGGTGCTTAGGAGGAGGTTCAGCTGTGGCATCAGGAGGCTGTCTGGGGCTGAAAGATAACGGTCAAACTGAACCTGAAGAAAACAAAAGAATGGAAATGTAAAGTGCCCGTGTCTGTCTCCACTTAGATATGCCCATTCTGAGAGAAATACCACTCCCAAATAGCTAGTCCTTTTTTCCAAATGGGGGTCTCTTAAACATTCTAACTAAAACACTGCCCACAAGCCAATATTAACTTTTTAAAATTCTGAATCTAAGCCCTTCACTTTAGTGTCTGACATTAAGCTTCACCAGAAGTAGTCATAAGATTTCCAGTCTACCTTCCTTGCATCAATTGTCTTTGGTGACAATCAACTCATTTATATTCATGCCACTATTATTTCCTGAATAAGTATCACTAGAAAATATCATTCCATATCATGTAATGGAGATATAATGGTAAGTGAGAATTAACTGTGTTAAATTCTATAAGCAAGAGGTATCCAATCTTTCAGCTTCTCTCGGCCACACCGGATTAAGAACTGTCTTGAGCCATACATTAAAATACCAAGGCAAAATATAGAGTAAATTAGGAGCTTCGTCTGTTCAGTAAAAGTCCCATAAGGCAAGGACATTTGAAATGAGATGGGGAGGAGAGGTCAGGTGGAGGGGGGACCTTGTGCCTTACATGGGAAGGGCAGTGATTATACTTGGGAGAGATGAGTTCATGTAGGACTCGTGTACTTTTCAAGGGAGAGTAATGTGGTTTTTGTTTTTTTTTTTTTTTGCATTTATATTTTAACAGCCTAAGTCTCAGTCTGTAGACTCAGGGGCCTTAGACTCACAATTTTCCTGCCCCAGCATCCCGAGTGCTGGGATTACAGGCACATGCCAGCATGTCAGGCTTGGACACGTTAAATCTAATCACTGCTGCTACCAAGCCTCTGAAATCAGGCAAGGGTGTACTCTGACTCAAGTTTTAGGAAGCTAAATGGAATGTAATGGCTGATGCGAGCCACATAGGTAGCAGGTCCAGCACCTCAGATTACAGGGATGGCCATGGCGGAAGTAATGGAGAGTCTTGAGTAAGTCAGTGTAAAATCACTGGGACCTGAGTAGTGACTGATAGGATGAGGAGTTGGTGCCCAGAGTTCAGATGTGAAGAAAATGATTTGCATTAGTATAGTACATAACTCTTCTCTTCATTCACTCATTTAGTTATATAATAGCTACAATCCCTTGCCAGATCAGGTCCATTTTTATCTCATTGTGTAGCATGATGCCTAGTAAATGGAAGACATTTGACTAAAAATTACTATAATTTTTTTTACCTAATGTATATATTTATTATAAATTAGAAAAAATTCTAAAAATAATTAGAAATGATTAATTCTAATAATAATTGGAAACACTGTATGAACAAGTCTTGTATTGGTACCTCCATTTCCTTCCTCCCTGCCCCCAATCCCACTCAGTGGGACTGCTGGAACAGTCCATGGAATTGGGGGGGTGTTATGAAATGTATAAGCTAGTAGCCAGTTTTTGTGTGTGCTGTTGTTGTTGAAGGGGGAAATGTCTGTGGACATTCTCCCCCACCATGGCTCTACCCTGAAATGCACCTACAGCCCTTCACTTGGATTGAGGACAACCAAGTTAGGTTTTGTGAGTTTTATGGCCAGGAGTAAGACACAAGTTAAAGTTGGGGATCCAACTTCAGTTCAGCAAAAGTCAAGAATTGTAAACCAGAAATCCCAGCAGTAGCAAGTCTAGAATATAAGCATAATGTCTGTCACTCCTGTTTCTCTATCAGATTAGGAAAAAAGCTCTGAAAATGAAGACATCCTGAACAATGGTGATGATGCCATCAAGGTTGGGTGGAATATGACCACAGAGATAAGTCCTGATCAGGCCTGAGCACAGGCATGCATGCTCCATGACTATTACCGACCCAGTGTGAACACAGTGAATCAAGACACAAAAATGGATCACCCAGCACGAAATTATCTGATAGCAAAACACGAAGAGCAGTGTCCCACAAGGAAATTCAAATCAAAATGCTTCATATGCACTTACCATTGCAGCTTGCAGCGCCACAGAATCTAGGTTGGGCAAATTAGATAAAGGGCCCTATTAAAAAAAAAAAAAAAGATGTAAAAATGTGGATAGACATTTCAGTTCCCTTACTGAATATGTTCCATTGGTGGATTGCCCAAGTTTAGAAAATCCTATCATTATTTCCAAAGGAAAGCACTCTTCACCCTCAGTAGGAGCAGGGGCTATGTTTGTACAAGGTCATTAGTGGTGAAAACATCAGAGCATCAGGTTTACTCAGAAGCAAGAAAAGAAGGCAACAAGGCATCTGGAGGCGCTGGCGAGTCTCGGCAGCTGAGGTGTCACTGTGATGACTTTAGACAATACACAGTATCAGGAGGACTGGTTCCCACTGAACCCTGTCACCACTTCAGCCAAAGACAAACGTGAAAGCTGGGAATGGACTACAATACACTTTCATGTCCATGTTGCTTCAAAGATTCTTTGATTTTCTGAGGCAAGAGGGAATAGGAGTTCAGTGTCCTACCACCCCGTTACCTATGACTATTGGAGCTCTATAATTTTTTAAAATATTTTATTTATTCATTTTCAAGCAGAGATACAGATAGAGAGAGAGAGAGAGAGAGAGAGAGAGAGGAGAGAGAGAGAGAGTGCACACCAGAGCTACCACCTTGTGGGTCTGGCTTATGTGGGTCCTGGGGAATTGAACCTGGGGCCTTAGGCACTGGAGGCAAGTGCCTTAACTGCTGAGCCATCTCTCCAGCCCTGGAGCTCTATAATTTAACAAAACCAGACATACCTTTCCTTTAATAATCTGCTGAGTTAAAAAAAAGAGACTAACAACTACTTATATAGTAACTTATATACCCATTCAGCTGCAATGATACAGGATTTTTAAAAACTTATCAGCATGAATATCCTTTATGTACTTTACAATCCTTGTTTCTATGTATTTGTTATACTTTTATACACTTTCAACCAAAGGCTACTATAGTTTGTGGGCACTCTATTAATTTCAGAACCCTCCCCCCTTCCTAAAACATACCAGTTATCACCTCTGATCTGCAGAGAGGTCAGTCACTTTCCCAGGAAACACAGCAGGTAAGTCGTTGAGCCAAAATTCAAACCTCACTCTAAACGGCCCTATTTCTCAAAGCAGGAACAACTATGTGCTGACACACTCACCTGTTCAGGTTTATGTTGCTGGACAGTGTTGTAAATGTAACTCAAGCCGACTCTAGTTAAAACATAGGAGGCTTGCTCATTTATAAGAGTGTCCAAGTGTGCTTCAATCTAAAATAAAACACAGCAGCAGGAACATTTGAGAAGAAAGGAAGTGACAGACAAAGCAGGCCACCCTGAATGCTGACAAGCATCATGAACTGTTCCCTGGGGTGGCCCGGCTCTGGAGACAGGAGGGCCTCCACAACAACAGGCTTTTCTTCCCTCTTAGAGAAGTCTTCTTCTTACTTAAAAAAGTTAGAGATAACTTTAAGACTAGTACCAGCCAAAGAATATAGGTTGTTTCTCAGCTGGTTTAAAGACAAAATACAAACAATAAAACCCATTAATAACACAAAGTAACAAACTACTCAAGGAGAATTCTGGGAAGATGGCTTGCTGTGACTGACATACTGACTTCTTGACCCTCAGCTCCTGGACAGACCCAACAACCCAAAGCATCCTGGAGGAACATGCACTAGCTGAGGTGATAAGCTCTCTCAAGCTTTTCAAAGCAGATCTGTGACTGACAGGTTAGGGTGACTGGAACCCAAAGATAACCAGGAGAGACCTTGGACTTGAGCTTGCAGGCAGGCTCCACTTATCTCATGCCTGGCCCCCTCCCTTGAGTGGGAGGCATCTCTTAACTAGAGTTCAAACCTAATCCTGAAACTGATTGGTCAAAGATAGACCAACCAGCTGTCTCTCTGGCTCACCTAGCCCAGAGATATAGTCACCTAGAGAAGGAGGTTTTGCTCTCATTTTCCCCTCATGGCTGCCTAGAAGAGAGACTTCTGAATCTCCAGGCCTAGGAGAGAGGTGTGGTGAGGGGGCTCCTCATGATGGGAGCCCTCTTATATCTTCCCTTCTTTCTCTTGCTTGGCTGGCCAGCACAGATTTTATAGAGATGTGGCTAAAAACTCCCCATGTGCTCTTTCCTCACTAGTGGCTGGAGATCTCTGTAATTTCTCATTTCTTTTTAAATAAAGTCTCTCACTCTACTTTCCTCTGACAGTCTGTAATTTTAATTCTTTAATTTTATAGAACAAGAATCTGGGTACTTTTAAGGTGCAATGGAATTAGTTGGAAACCCCAAACTTTCTGGGAACCCCAGCTCTCCCGCCACATGACAGCAGGGGAGAGGTGACACAAGGGTCCTACCTGTAGATCCTGGTCACAGAATTTCGATGAGGAAGGACCTGAGATCTGCCGAGTCCCCGGCTTCATGCTATCTTTGAGGTGCTAGCACTTCATGCTGATGGAGGACAAGCCATCCTGACACAAGGGAGCTTCTTCTTCCTGCTTTGCACAGTAAACCCTAGCAGCCTAGAGGCCTTCCATTCCTCACCAGGAAGTTCCCATTTTGACAGTTAGTTTGCCAATAGCTGGGAACACTCCTCCTGTACGCTCCATCCACATGTGAATGCCTGTATCCTCCCACTCAAAAACCTACAACTATTTTCTCTTCTGAATGTAAATGCCCAAGGAAATCCAAGTAGAGTCTCTACTTCCTAGTTTTACTGAAAATCTGAGAAAGATAATTTGGAATATTAAGCATTTAATGAAAATGAAAAAGAGGGGCTAGGGAGATGGCTCAGTGGTTAAAGGCACTTGCTTGCAAAGCTCGACTGTGCAGGTTCAATTCCCCAGCACCTACGTAAAGCTGGACACAGAAAAAGTAGTGCACATATCTAGAATTTGCTTCAAAAAGAGAGCCTGACACGCCCACACTCAGACAGACACATATGCAAATAGATAAATAAATAAAAGAGACTACTGTTAACAGCCAAATTAATGGTCTGAAAGAAAATAGAAGAGAATACCAAAGAAATGGATTAATGTAAAGAAACTTATGAGAAATCAAGAGAACAGATGCAGGAGAGAAAATTAACCAAAGACAGGAGCTTCAATTTTTTTTAAATGCAGGAAGAAGTGATTATTTAAAAAATAATTAAAAATTTCACTGAGCAAGAGAAAGGTTTGAACCTTCAAACTTAGAAGGCTCCCAGAAGCCCAGATGGAAACACCAGGAACAAGTGAGGACAACGCCAGGAAGCCCGGCACTGTGCACTGGGCTAAAACATAAACCAAAAAAGCCGAATCAAAACCTCCTATGATCTGTAAACAGTAACACACACACACACACACACACACACACACACACACATTTAGAGCCGCAATGTAAGTAGTGAAAGAGCTTGTCCTGTAAAGACAAATGACAGGTCCACAAACTAGAGTTGTTGGACTTTAAAACAGTAAAGGTGAATAAGTCTCAAAACTTTTTAAAAAGAATTGGAAACTAGAAAGTATCACAAAATTAGAAGTATCAAAACCAGTGCTCCAAAAGCTCAACTGTTTGGGACATGAACTTTTACTATATCCAATACCAAACTGTTTATGTGCTTTTGAGAACACCAAACATTCAGAGGTCTTTGTTGCTATTCTTGTTTCCTTAACACTTTATCTATCAATACCACAGTAATATGAGAACCCAAGTATCTGTATATTTTATAAATAACCATGTTTTAGTAACCATGCAGACTCTTGAGTGATACCATTTGGCTTCATTTTACCTAACACTGTTGACAGGTTAGGTGACTGGGACCCAAAGGTGACCAGGAGTGTCCTTGGACTTGTGCTTGCAGCTCCACTTATCTCTGGCCTTACCTGACCCTCTCCCCTTGAGTAGGAGGTGCCTCTTACTAGAACTCCAACCTAGTCCTAGAACTGTGATAGGTCAAAGCTAGACCGATCACTGTCTCTCTGGCTCACCTGAGCCAGAAAGATATACTTAACAGAAGGGGGACAAAGGGCTGGCTCTCTTCCTCATGACTGGCCAGCGGAGAGACATCTAACTCTCCAGGCTTAGGTAAGACCCCCCTCAGCTGGGCCTTTCCTTATCCCGCGTGGACTTTCTGATGATGGGAGCCCTTACTTGGCTGGTCAGCGCATATTCCGTTCTCAGGGCCATGTTACCAGCGCCTCCCCCATCTGCTCTCTCTTCACTTGTGGAGAGATCTCTGTAGCTTCTCCTCTCCTCCCTTTAAATAAAGTCTCTCACTAAACCTTATCATCTGGTGGTCTATAATTTTAATTCTTGAAATTTATATGACAAGAATCTGGGTACACTTAAGTTTTAAGGTGCGTTGGGACTAGCTGGGAACTGCAAGTACCCTGTTACAACACTGGTTTACATGAGATAAAAATAAAATTGTCTCTGTAACATATTTTGCACTAGTTAGACAGCTTAACTAATCTAGCCCCTTACTGACAGTGCCATGAAATTCAAGTTAATCACAGAAGCTTCCTGATATCATGCTCAACTATGTGTGGCCTCATCCAGTATGTTTATTTTTATATCTTGGCTTCTCCAAAATAATAATAAACCAAAATATTGAATGTGGGGTGGGGCAAGGGGTGCCTGTCATTCGATAAGATTACATAAAAGGTTTTATAAGAATTAAGTCAATGAAATTTGTTAAAGTTACCAATTTTCAAGCTATCACATGAAAAAAAAAATTCAATCCCAGTATAGCCATTTTCTAACAAAATTTACCTGAAACTGTAGCATTTCTAGGCGTCTATCAGTGAACTCAAAGAGAGCCAGTGTTGTCTTCATCATGTACAGTGAATTGACCATGAACGTGGCCATGTCAGCTGTGCCTAAATTGCTGGCTGATACAGTACACATCTGGAGGAGAGGATCTAAGACACATGATAAAACCTGCAAATGAAAAGAACAATGAATTCTTATTTCTTAGTCAGTGATAAGCTCCTGGTTTATAGCATGCCAGACTCAATGCAAGACTAATCAGAAGGCAGCCAACATAGAAACACACAGGGAAAAGTTAATAATAGAACAAGGGAGAAGGAGGGAAGGAAGGGAAGAGGAGGTGAGGTTCCAAATGAGAATTACTGAATCATAACTTTTTGAAATTAAGAGAAGTGACTTAATATTGAAGGAAAATTAACAATACAGGGATTATAAAACTATCTGGGTCACAATTGACAAAGGCGTAATAGAGAAGAAAAGCCATCACTAAACACGAGTCCAGCAACAACCTGAACAAAGTCAGCCTGCCGAGCATCCAGTGGGACAACTGAAGAATCACGAGATGCCAGAACTTCCCGAAGCAACGTGAGGGTCTGATTCAACGCAGAACTTGGTCCAAGATCAGGTGGTGGGAGCTCAACCTGAAATACAGAATGGGTCATCCACTCACTGCTCAATTTCCCTTAAGAGTTTACAGTTCAAAGTAAAACACCACATGACAAATAGAATTGCATACCACAATAAAACCCAGAGTTTATCAATAGGTCATTTAGAAGTAGGTCATCAGCACAGAAAGTGAAGCAAGTTTTTAGTCACACTGTTAGTGTAACTTTCTATTACAAAGCTAAAAAAGATATGAGAAGGACTTCCAGTTAAGATGGTAGACTAGGAGCCTAGTGGGAAGAAAGATCCCAGATCACACACAACACCCTCTTCTATCAAAAAGGGAAGGTGTGTAAAGAATTGTTTGCCTTGGGACTCCCCAGGCTTTGAAGCTGGAGTGAGCAAAGCATGCCCAGCAGCCCCATTCCCAGTGAGATCTGCTCCAGAGAGCCACAGAGCAGAGAAGAATTTCAAGGCCCTGCTAGGGAAGGGCTCCCACCAGCCCAGTCAGACCTTGCCTCCATCAGCATCAGCAGATCTACAGGGTAAGGAGTACCACATGAAAAAAAAAAAATCCAGGTAAGATTGTAAGAGCCACAGATTGCAGAAGAGTAGCCAGAGTCATTGCCCCTCCCCCACAACCACAATGACTGATTGTTGATTTCCTAACTCATAACCTATGATGAAGAACCCCACTGAGGAGGGGGCCCTACGTGGAACGGGAGTGGGGAGAAAGGGCATGGGAACCCTAGTTTAACTCAGTGGACCACACAGAGAAAAAAAGGCATCAAAGAAGAGGAGGATCCAGTTGGGAAAAAGATAAGCTTCAGTGGAAGGAAGGGAGACAGAGTAGGGAGGACAAGAAGTTAATGGAAGGAATTATGATCAGAATGCATTATATACATGTGTAAAATGTGAATAAAAATATAAATTGTTTAAGTTTGTTAAGGGCAAGAGAAATTTCTCAGTGGTTAAGCATGAGAGCCTGAGGGTACCCAAGACAGTCCGAGTTCAAATCTCTAGATCCCAAGTAAAGCAGATAGGTGTGAGCATGCATGCCGGTCATCCCAGTCCTTCGGAGGAGCAGACACGAGAAGCTCTGAAACACTAGCTCCGGAATCAGAGCAAAAGGTGAGCCAGGCAGCACAAGCAAGAAAATCCCACAGGAGGCATGCATATGGCACTGCCAGGGCACGTATATGTGCACACACATGACACACACACAAGCAAAAAATTAATTTAAAAAACTGTTAGAAACAAAAGGAGAATTAGCTACCAAATGTATCTTTTTTAAAACTGACAAAAGCTGGGCTGGAAAGATGGCTAAGTGGTTAAAGGTATTTGTCTATATAAAGCCTGATGGCTCAGATTTGATTCCCTAATAACCATGTAAAGCCAGAAGCATGCATGTGTCTAGAGTTTGTTTGCAGAAGCGGCAGACCCTGGAAGCCCAGACTTGTCTCTGTTACTCTCTAATAAGTAAATAAATAAATAAAATTTTTTAAAAATATCACAAAAGCAACCATATATAAAAAGTTTTTCTCTTATTGTATTTTTAAAAGCTATTTTCCTAAAAACTTTGCATCCACTTAAATATTCCCAGAGTCTCCCTAGACCATGTATTATCTATCATAATAATAACTTTAATACCTCCTAAACTTTCTTGTCTCCAGTCTGGCCTCCCTTTGACCTACACGACAGTGATATTTTCACTTGTTGAACTGAGCAGAGGGCCTCGTGTATACTAGGCAAATTCAGGGGCAGCTGAGCTACACCCCTAGGTCCAAGTGTGAGCGGATGAAGTCTGCTTACTGGTGATTCTTAGAATACAGTCCTATGTTCCAGCATCTTCCTTCCTGTACTTCAGAGTTCCTCTACTCACCTACCTTTTCAACTTTCCCTCTTCCATGCCACTCAAGAGTTTACCTCCAGGGCCTCACTCTGACAAGGCTATAGCTTGCGAGGAGCTCAGGTAGATTACTCCTCCTCTGTGTTGAACACATAGCCTAGGCACATATCTCATAAAGCATGTGATTATACAGTAACCACTCATTTATTTTACCATTTCCATGAAAGGAGAAACAACCTGAAACCAGAAGACCCTGAATCTTTGTCTTTGCACTCTTAGCAGATAACACGTGTGTGTTCATGGTAGATGACTACATAACAAATGGATGACTTTAGAAGAATTCAGATCACATAAAAATTCATATGGGGAGGGTGCTGAGGAGATGGTTCAGAGGTTAAAGGAGCTTGCTTGCAAAGCCTGCCATCCCAGGTTCAACAGCCCAGGTTCAATTCCCCAGCAAGAGGCCTTACACATGCTCTCTCTCTCTCTCTCTGTCTCTCTCTTTCTCTCTCTCTCTCATATGAAGAAATAATTTTAAAACACAGCTGGATCCATGGTGCATATCTATAATCCCAGCACACTACAGTGAGAAGGAAGCCGAGACAGAATCATCAAGTCAGCTAGCTTGGTGAGTGCTGAGGTAAACAATTTAGAGACCCTACTCTAAACAAAAGGAAGGTGAAACTGAGAGCAGGTTTGCCTTGACCTCCCACATACACAGTGGCACACACACACCACAGGTACTTCATAGAAGCAAACATAACAGAACTGACTGTCGGGAAACCCTCAGTGCAAACTGAAGCACAAAAGGTAAGAAACACTGTGATGATCCCCAACGCCATACCTTATTGCTGCCTTTCCAAAAGAATGTGTGCTGGGTATGCGGAGACTCCTGGAAGCCTCTGAGCTGCCAGTCAAGACTGACCAGGTTCTCTGAATTAGATTATCATACCTATTCTATACCACACTATACTGTTTCAAGCACTGTGCCCAATCTGGCCAGCCAATTACACTCATGCCATAATGCCAGCATGGTAAATGTGACACAGCCCTGAAAACACTGAGCCCTGAAAATCAAGTAAAAATAAAATAGAATTTGATAGCTGTAAACTCAAATCTTCAGGTCTTGCCACAAAACTCTGCTTAATGAAAATGTCAGACCACATAGGACTCGCTCAGGTTTCTGTGGTTTACAATTTAAGCAGGGTTTAAAATTTACTTACATAAGTACATTTATGATAAAATTACATAAATAATTATAACACAGAGGACAAAGCTGTAACATCACAGGGAAAAATATAAACCACCTGGAAAAATGTAAGTCTTGCAGTATTTCAATGCATACATCGTGCTAGCTACCACCTAAGCTTTAGTTACACATTTGTGACTACAAAAGAAAGTCAGGTTTGAAATTATATCTCCAATTATGACTCAATTACACTATTCCAAAAGAGGTACTATGCATGAGCACTTATAGTGCTGTCTCCTCAGCAGAACGTTTGTTGTTCTTATGAAGAATTCAAAACAGCACTGTATGAACTGAAAAATATTGCCAACCAATATAAAACATTAAAATGACATCTTCAGGGGCTGGAGAAGGCTCAGTAGTTAAAGGTACTTGCTTGCAAAGTGTGATGGCCAGGGTTCAATTCTCCAGCACCCATGTAAAGTAAGATGTGCAAAGTGGTGCATGTGTCTGGAGTTCATTTGCAGTGGCAGGAGGCCCAGGCATGTCTGTGCCCACTCTGACTGCCTCTTTCTCTCTCATAAATAAAAATATTAAAAGAAAATGACATCTTCAAATGTGAAAGACTGACAATAACACAGTGTAAGAGCTGTATTTCTCATACATACCTTGTCCATTAATTTACTTGCATGAAGACTCAAGCTATTGAAGAATATTTTTTTGCTTAACAAATGCATTTCTTCAATGGTAGTCAATAAAGTACTTGCACTGTTTCCAACGATGCCACTAAAAGCAAAGAAGATTTCAGGTTGCAAAGCAGAAGCAAACTTGATTTAGTTCACTGAGCGTACTTCTTTTAAAGAATCTAGATTTGGGGGCTGGAGATATGGCTCAGCAGTTAAGGTGCTTATCTGCAAAACCTAACAACCCAAGTTCAGTTCACCAGGACCCATGTAAAGCCAGATGCACAAAGTGGCAAATGCATCTGGAGTTCATTTGCAGTGGCTAGAGGCCCTGGAGTGTCCATTCTCTCTTTGTCTCTCTCTGCTTGCCAATAAATTAGAAAATTAATTAATTAATTTAAAAAAAAGAATCTGGATTTTTACGCTGAGCATGGTATTACACATCTATAATTCTAGTACTGGGGAGACTGAGGCAGAAGTATAGCCAAATTTAAGTCTAGCCTGAGCTGCAAGAGACCTGGACACAAAAACAAAAACAAAAAAATTAATTAATGTTTTTCTATAGAGACTAAATCAATGAATTATGACTAATAACTCCTGTTTCTCACATATATATATCTATGTATATAGATACATATATTTATTTATTCTTTTGAGTAAGGTGATTAAAACAAGAAAAGGCAAGAAGACTGAATACTCTTAGAATGTAAATCCAAACTCAGAAATGTTCCAAAATTTTAAATTCTGTAGGTCAGTGTTTGAAGTGTTTCAGACTTCAGAGCACTCTGTGGAGTTTGGGCTTTCAGACTGTGGTGCTTGGCTGGTCAAATCTGGAGAAGTGTGTAAAGGCAGCCCAGCACTGATCTGAAACACCTCTGCTCCCGAGCATTCTACACAAGGTACACTCAACCTCTGCTATGCTCCAACATTTCATCATTTCTTTTAGAAAACCTATGGCTTGGAACTGACATCTGAGCATGTAGGCCTGCATCTTGACCCTTCCTTTTTATAGTAAACGTGCATCTCGATGATGCAAGGTCTGCTTAAGAATGGTATTCCATGGACACTGAGTTCTGTTCGTTAAAAATGGCACATCCTACCAATAAAATACCTATACAGTTGCTTAATTCAAATACTTACTTTGTAGAACTACATTGTTATATACGTTGTTGTGTGTGCATTGATCTGGGTTTCAACTTTTTTTGGTAGGAGGCTTTTGACCACTTTTTTTTTTTAATTTTCAAACCTGTTAGACGTTATAACTTTATCCAGGTTATCTCTTCTGGGTTTAGTTTTGGTAGTTTCTCTGAGTTCCAAGAGCTCTACTTAGCTGTTCACACAGGAAAAGCAATACTATGCCCTACATGAAAAGAAATACCCATAGGATATAAGCACATTTATCTTTTCTACTTGCCTGATTGTGTGGTGATAAAATTTGAGGAGATTGGAAATTTTATATAATAAAACTGCCCCAGGTTCAGCAAGTATTACTTGTTCAATTCGAACCTATTAAAACATATGGGAAAAACAAACATTTTTTTAAAGCATATCTTTTCTTTAATAATGATGTCATATAAATATCACAAAATATTCTAGAAGCATTTCTTTATTGGAGCAAATGCAAAATACTTCCTAAAGAAATTCTGCATATTAACTTACAGGGGATGATAAACATTTCTAACACAAACTCTTGAAATTATCATCAGGCTAGGGAGTTCACTCAGAGGTAAAATGCTTGCTACACAAGCCCTGAATTGGAATCTGCAGCACCCACAGAGTGTGCCAGGCATGGCTGCACGCACCTGCAGCACAGACCCTGGAAAAGCAGAGACGGGATCCGTGCAGCTCTAGCAGCTAAGTGAGCGCTAGGTTCAGCAAGGGGCCCTTTCCCGAAATATAAGGTGGACAGCGACTAAAGAAGACGATGTCAATTGCAGACAGGTTTTTCCTAGACTTATTAACACCATCTCAGCTATCTGGGAACGTGCCTTAAAGAATTTAGAGACATCAAGAAAATCCTTCATTTCCGTTCCCTTAACAAAGTGAGAAAAGAGAGTAAATGAAAAGGGAAAAGGTAAGAGAGTAAATGAAAAGGGAAAAGGGAATGGAGGGGAGGAAAGGGAAGGGAAGGAGGAAGTCCAAGAGAGAGTGAGTGACACCTTGGCCAACAAGTGAGGGACAGTGCAGAGGTTAGAAAAACAAGAACGCTGATAAATGCTAGGAAAGGAGCACCCTGTCCTGATGGGGCCACACAGGAGACCAGCTGCTCAGCAAAACCAACAGCCTCCAGAAAAACAAATGGGAAAAGAGAAAGGTAAAAAGCTGAAGACTAAAGAAGTGCCAGTGGTAGCATTCCTTCCTGCACACATGTGGCCCAAGAGGCAGCAGGTGACTGGAACGGAGGTCAGTCACAGTGGAGGAGGAAACCCACGGCAGACTGTGAGGATGGACAGAAAGAGTGCGGCACAGTTTGGCACCTAATACACACTCAATAATCCCCAGGTGCGTGCGCTATCAGAGGGCAATGGAGGTCCAGGAGATGTTTAAAGGAGCAGAGGCTAGGAAGGAGGGAAACTAGACCCAGGGCTCTGCTCCCCATGGAAAGCAGGAGGTAAGCAGGGGCCAGGGAAGGAGTCTGTGTATGTGGAGGCATAAACACAGGCAGCACAGCTGGCGTGTGTCCCAGGCGTCTCAGCATCTGAGGGCACAATGCCCGTATCCACCACATGCTACTCACTACATCGTCTCTGCCCACTCTCTATGTACATGCACCTGTTTTCTCAGAATCCTCCAGAATTTAGGAAGGTTAGGAGCCCATGACACATCAAAGTTTGTATTAAGAGAAAATTTAAATGGTAGTTCCAAATTGCTCAGTAATCCAGAACATTTGCAAGAAGATGGACGTGCTAACTCTGAAGCTTGAAGCTACAACTCTGGGGAATACACCTGCAAGGTGACAGGTTTGATGATGGTGAGACACACGGCCTATGAATAGGAGATGCAGTATTAAGCTCAGAGCATTAGTTTAAAAAAGAAAAAAAAAACAGAAACATTCACAAATGTTCAGTCTGGTACCTATAAAGTTTCACATTACTAAGATAGAAATTCTCAGTGACGTAGTTAAGAAAGAAAATCTTACTACAATATTGTAGTATGTAATTATAATTCTAAATATTTTTCTTAGCAATTTGCTTTTACATTTCAGTAATGTAAACTTCCTTTTTCTTAATTTTTAAGCACGTAAACTTTGCTTAGTGATATATAATGTGATATTACATGTTTTAGCTAGTATGAAAAGTATGAAAACTATGTTTTTTGTTTTGTTGTATTTATTCTTATAAATACATCAACAATGTAACCCAGGGTTGATTTCAAACTTCCTATTCTCCTACACTGGCTTCCTAGAGTGCTAAAATCATATTTTTATTGTTTCTTCTTTTATCTTCCTAACAATTGCTAATATACAAAACAGCAATATTTATATGAATGTTAAATGTCTATCTTAAAAAAAGTCAATCTGGCATGGAAAGCATTTCATTTTGTAGGAAAACAAAATAATTCCAAAATACTTTCAGATGACCACGTTATGATAATACTGAAAAACGTAAGTGTCACACATGAAGTCACCTAAGATTTGCTGGCTGGGGTAAAATATCAAAGAAAATCTTATAAATAAAATCATTCAGTTCATGATGAGAGTCAAGGATATAACAGAAATGTCTATGTACTAAACTGCGAGCAAGGACATACTGCCAAGTATCGCATAAATGAAGAACATGTGCCACAGATGTGAGTCCAAGGGCCCGTGCACCTCACCTCACCTACATTTCATCCCCAGGCAGGAGTCAGGTTTAAGTGCAGGTCCAGTGTGAGCACACAGAACCACAAGGAGAACAAGTGAACGCAATGAAGTGCAGAAGGGAATTTTAAACCTGCAGACTGACACCAAGTCCTATTCCCTGTACTGTAGATGGTATTGACCATAAGACTAATCCATAGCAAGTCTATCTTCGGATTAACCATTAATTCTTACAAAAAGAATGACTCTGCTTGAAGCAATAAAGACAATGGGAATAATATGTTCCTGAGAAACCTCTGAAAAGGATTCATACACTAACTTTTTCTCAACTGATCAATAAGAGCCTGGAAACCTAATTTGGAAAAAAATATATAAATAATATTTTTAGTTATCATTCTTTTAAAATTGGCAATGACTTTACAACCTAACTGTATCTTATCAGCCTAGTCAATGTATGAATTTTACAAAATCAGCTTGAGTTCAAGCTACTATCTATTTCTTTAAACTCTTAAAAGTCAATACTTCCACCAGATACCATGTAACATATATAAAAGCAAAATATCTTACCTTTAGAGGTCTGCACACACCCTCAGTGATATGCCCAACAACTTCTTGAATATTTTCTTCAACACCTAAAATTAATTACAACATAATATGTTTATCCACATTAAAAGTTACTTCAAATCAAACACACAAAAATATCTACAATTAATGGCACTATTAACATTGAAAATAAATAGCAATATTTTATAAGTTTGATGTCTTTTGGGACATTACTGGTTGTAATTAATAACACAATACTGTGTCAGTAACTAATGTTTGTCTAGAAAGCAATGAGAATTCATTTGGTTGTTGAATTCAAAAAATTACCATTCTTTGTTAAAAATAGTGTAAGAGCTGGATGAGGTGGCACACACCTTTAATCCAAGAACTTGGGAGGCAGAGAGAGGATCACTGTGAGTTCGAGGCTAGCCTGAGACTACACAGTGAATTCCAGGTCAACCTGGGCAAGTGTGAGACCCTAAAAAAAAAAACCTCAATAAATACCTAAAAAAAAAAAAACTAAATAAATTAAATAAAAAATGAGAGACAGAAAGAAAAAAGACTGAGTGTTAACTGGAGGCAGTGATGAAACATAGCACTGGGACTTGCTCTGCAAACGCCTTATTCAAGACAGCGTGGAACACATGAGCTGAGGGAGAGCTGGGAACAGACCACACCAGCGAATGGGAAAACTGGCATGTTCTACTTCCTGATCATTTATCAAGCACTGACCTTACTGCAGTGTAACCCACCTTAATTTGTACTGAGGCTCAGAAAATTATCAAGTTAGAATGGCAGAGTTTCATCTAATTCCAACATATTTTCTTCAAACCTCACCACACTGCCTCTCATATGAACTTTCCTAAGACAACTTTAAGGAAGTACATTCTTTTACACTGGGTAGTTAGTATAATACCAGAGATTTAAAAAAAAAAATTTTTTTTAAAGCAAGCTTTGGTCCACTGTGGTGGTACATGCTTGTAATCCCAGAATAAATCTTTCCTTTGTAAATTGCTTTTTGACAAGCATTTTGTGACAGCAACCAGAACAGTAACTATTATACCTCTTACAGAAATCACTACAAATTTGAAATTTCCTATATAAGGCTTCAGCAGCTCTCAAATGCAGCCACTGTTCTCTCTTGAAACCAAAACAAACATTGTAAGTCCATATGGTAACTGTTTTTAAAAATCCTTTATGACTAAAGAATTAGCAGCTTAATGCCAGCAGCAACTCTCAGCCTGTTTACTTGGCTACAAGGAAAACAGCAGTATGCCAGACCCCAGCAAGAGAGAAGCCGAGGAGCGCAGGCTGAGTGTGGTGGGGTGACAATGGACCATGCTGGAGGAGAATGTCCATGAGCAGAGTGGGTGCAGCCAGGACACCCACCCTGTGTGGTCACGTGCTTCAAGACAACTTCCAGGTGCTCCTTTTCAGACGCAGTAGCTTGGTGGAGCCACGCCAGCATATCTCCCACGTACCTAAGAAAAGCATGTCAGTAAAGAGGGCCTGAAAGACCGTCAGATCCTTCACTGGTGTGGTCACTTTACCTCAAAGGGTCATGGGAGTGCATTTCAATGGGTCTAGGGGTACCTCCTGGGCCCCCTCTCGTAAGAGCATCAATAAAACCTCGAACAACTGTGCTTCGTCTGGCTGTTCCAAATTCATCTAAGGTGTACCTAAAAGAAACACGTTACATGAGAAAGGCTGGTTTCTCTCACAGGGATGTCAGACTATTCATGCAACTTCCAAGACAAGCAGGACGGCTACAGCTACTTTACTCTTAAAACAAAATCAATTCATCTTGCATGAAAGCTCAATGGAAAGGTACGCATTTTGCTCTATGGCAGCACGGTTGGGACTAAGCAGCAACAGTACTACAGGACAGAGCAGTGGACTTGGTACCGCTGAGCTAATGCGGCCATTTGAGCTCTTTGGGTCCAGATTCACTGCAGTCCACAACGGAGTATTTTATTCAAATCCACATACTTAGCTCTCAAAAGCTGGTTGGAATGCTCAAATACATATGTTAAAGTTTTTCTTCTTTTACATTTTACAAAAAATTATCTCTATAATACTGTTATCAATTACCACCAAAATTACCCTCAAAATCACTATCGTTTTGTTGCACATGTATGTATGCATGTTAATGCGCATGAGCAGGCACATGTGCGTGTGTGCATGTGTGTGTACACGGATCAAGAGCACCAGCTTGGCTACCCATTTTTTCAATACTTATTTGAACTCCAGAGATATATCAGTTGTTCCTTAAACTGACTAACCAAGCATGCATACACATCAAGTTTCTTCTAGCCATGGTTCCTGTGTGTGTGCTTTCCGTTCAGAGGAAATGACTGAGAACTTCTCTCAGAGACATCAGCGAACAGGCAGGAAAGCACCACATGATATGAGGTACTACAAAGCTGCACATACACCTCACATTTGCTTCTAGTTTCCAGAACGACATAGAACTGCAATGTTCATGCTTCTGTGTTTCTCCTTGTGCTCTACAAACCCATGTGATGTGGACACACCCTTCTTTTAAATGAAGCCACACTGAAATCATGAACTGATGATCGGACGGGTACTTAATCATTTCAAAAAAAATAGGACATATACCTCAACATGATAAAGTCAATATACAGATCTCCTAAAGCACAAATCATCCTCAATGGGGAATGACTCAAGGAGTTCTCCCTCAACTCAGGAACAAGACAGGGATGTCCACTCTCACCACTGCTATTTAACATAGTGCTTGAAGTTCTAGCCCAAGCAATAAGACAAGAGAACAGCATAAAAGGGATACAAATCGGAGAGGAAGAAGTCAAACAGCGTGGCACAAATTACCTCTTTTTGAAATAGTTTGTTCTAAAGGTTTGTGAAAAGAAATTACCAGGATTTTTAAATGTCCATTTATAATTTTTAAAAAATTCTTTTCAAGGTAGGGTCTCACTCTAGCCTGGGCTGACCTGGAACTCACTCTGTAGTTCCAGGCTGGCTCCCAGTAAGCCTCCTACCTCTGCCTCCTGTGTGCTAGGATTTAAAGCGTGCACCCAGCTCCTTTGTAACTTTTTAAAAGAAATTTCTGTACTTCATGAAAATAACATATTAGCATCATGGTTATACACCTTAAGAAGCCCTGAGTTAAGCAACCTCCCTCAAGAACTTCGATAACTGGCACTGTTCATGATGCCTCCATATCTGATGCAGAACACTGACCGAGGAACCTGAAGAGAGCACACATACTTAGATACAGTTCACGTGCTGCCACCTGGTGGCCATCATTAACCTTTTTTTTTTCTTAAAAAATAAGCAATTATCCCTTAGAAAATAGAGGATTACTTAAGGAAAGGCAAATGTTCTTTTTAGCATTCATCATACCCTCATCAGCTGGTCTTCAAAACCTGCTTTCCCACTCCACCTCCAAACATCCCCTAAACCCTCCAAATACTGCCCCTGTCTCCCGCGTGCACTTTTCAGAGGTGAGCCTGTCCCTCTGTTCTTTGACTTTCCGGCTTTCCCTGAACTGTCGTTTCAGCTTAAGCACACCCCCGCTTTGAGATTTCTAGACACCTTGCTAGTTAGAAATGTATAAAAAAATTTTTTAATGTCTAAATTTAGTATTAAGCTAGCATTATTGTTTTGTTTGTTTTTTCGAGTTAGGGTCTCACTCTAGCTCAGGCTAACCTGAAATTCACTGTGTCTCAGGGTGGCCTCAAACTCTTGGTGATCCTCCTACCTCTGCTTCCTGAGTGCTGGGATTGAAAGTGTGCGCCACCACGCCCAGCTCTGGCATTCTTCTTAAGCACCTGGTGTAATGATCCTAAGTTTCTGATGTCCTTTAGATGAGGTCTCCTAACAGTCCTGTAAAATAGGCACTTTCCTCATTTTATCTTCATTTTACAGCTAAGGACACAGCTGAAGCTTAAAAGGTTCCAGGGCTTCTTGAGGAAATCTGATTTAATAATCCACCTTGAAAACTCCTATCTGTTTAAGAATCATTAATTCACATGAGATACCATCTTACCCAATTAGAGTGGCTACAACAGTAATAAACCACGTGTGGTGGCACACACCTCTAATCTAAGAACTGACACAACTTCAAGGCCTGCCTGGGCTAGAGAGTAAGAACAGTTCTCAAAATTAATGATTAAAACAAAATAATAATAATCAAATGCTTGTAAAGATATGGAGAATATGGAATTTTTACTATTGTTGGTAGGAATGTAAATCAATACAGCCATTATGCGAAACAGTATAAAAGTTCCTCAAAAAGCTTAAAACAACATGTCATCGGCATTCTCATCCCTGGTTATATACGTGAGGGATGAACAGGTGCCTATGTATGCACAAAGTAGCTAAGATAGGAAATCAGTCTAGGTGCCCATCAACACATCAATACAAACTCGGCATCAGGGCTGGGGGAAAGTTCCGTGGATAAAGTGCTTACTGTGCAAGATCTCTGAGGACCAGAGTTCATATCCTCAAGACCAACATAAACATCAGGCTGATGTGGGGAGGCCCAACTGAAAAACCAGCACTCCCATGTGAGCTACACTAGCCAAATTGGTGAGTTCTGAGTTTAGTGAAACCCTGTCTCAACAAGTAACATGGAGAGGGATCATGGGAGACATACAATGTCAAATTCCAGCCTCCAATCACAAGCACACACAGGTTCATGTGCAGCCACATATATACATGTACACACACATACATGTAAAAATTTGGTGTATATATACACACAATAGAGTATTATTCAATCATAAAGAATAATGAAATCTTATTTGCAGAAAAAGAGAACTGGAAACCTTTTAAGTAATGTAAGCCAGAGAGACAAGGACACGCACGCACTTCCTCTCACAACATCCTACATTCAATTACATCAGCAGGATGAAGTGAAAACATCACTGTAAATTCAATGACTGAGAGTACTGTAAATGAATTTCATGCTACTAAAATTCCATGTAATTACCAAAGGAAAGAGCAGGATTTCTTACTTATATAAGACAGGTCTATCCTGCAGGGCTTCCATGGCCTGAGTTAACACTGGAGACACATCACACGACTCTTGTGTCAGTGTTCGGCATTCACCTGGAATTCAGTCAGCATTTTAACTTCAGTTAAACAGACATGATCTCTGTATTATGTTCACTGTATGCCTGAAGTCTAAATTCTATAGCAAATGACCCACTGATGGAAAATGCTTAGAAAAACAGAGATTATGCCAATCCAACCCAATCTAGGCTGTCAATCAAAATGAAAAATTCAGCTTTAGTTATACTGATCATATATGTTATCAAGTACACTGCAAATCTGTATGTTATTATTACAAAAAAGAAAGAAAGAAAGAAAGAAAGAAAGAAAGAAAGAAAGAAAGAAAGAAAGAAAGAAAAAAAGAAAGAAAGAAAGACAGACAGACAGACAGACAGGAACATCCAGGATATTCAATGCACCCTGTGACTCTTACAATCTTTCTGCCCCTTCTTCCACAGTGTTCCCTAAGCCCTGGCAGGTGTAAAATGGAGGCAGGGGAGAGGAGATGAAAATATATAACCTCTTAGAAGAGTAGAGTCAACTTTACAAATAAGATAAAATAAAACAATCTCTGACCATGGGAAAAAATACATAACAAATAAAGGCCAAATAAAAATTTTATGCTGAGCCAGGCATGGTAGCTCAAGCCCTTAATCCCGGCACTTGGGAGGCAGAGGTAGGAGGATCACTATGAGTTCAAGGCCACCTTGAGACTACACAGTGAAGTCCAGGTCAACCTGGGCTAGAGTGAGACCATACCTCAAAAAATTGAAAAAAAAATTATGTTCAAATACTAACATTCAATGAAACTAGACAAAATGATGAGGATTAACTTACCCTGAGCCCATCGGTAAAGTCTCTCATAGGCTGTTTCTTGAAGCAAGGCCATTTGTTCCATAATTTCCAAACTAAAAAGGAAATTCAAAAACTCAACATGTATTCTAATTTAAACTTTGAAAACCTATTGTTCCCAGAGAAGCTATTGGCAGGTGATGTTGGAAGCTGGGGACGGACGGTCACCTTATCCATTGGTAGATATACTCCACCCCAGGCTCACGGAAGCAACTCTAGCTTAACTCAGTGGTCGCATGAAAGTGGAAAGACAACTGTTGAGAAGAAGGATCTAGTGACACTGGCAGAGGGCGAAGAGAGGGTCATGATCAAATATAAGTCTAAGTACTTATCACTTCCATTTAATTACACTGTGATTTGGCTAAACTATACTAAGTTCATATTATCTTATGAAATGACTTCAACAATCTTTAACAATTAAATAAATGGCAATTTTAATTTTATTACATATCACTGGCTCTTTTATTTTAAACACATGAGGGTATAACTTCTCCCTTTACCAAAGACAAAGCATAAGCTGCAATTTCACAAAACGTCTCTCAAAGTGTAGAAATGTAGCAGCAATGCAGGTCATCTAATGAACACGTACTCACCCTGCTGTCTGTTGGTTGGTTCGCAAGAGAACTTTGACATCATTATGAATCTGTTTTACTCTTCCTAACGCCTTGAAAAAATCCTTCAAAATTAAAAATAAGACTTTAAGATACCCATGCTTTCAGGTAAAATTACTTTACTATAAATCAAAGATCAGTGCAAAGGGAAAATAAAAGTCTACCTATTCAATCAAATCTTATTTCACTATCTCAACTGTCTTCACATTCTTAAACCAGGTGTATGACAGACATTTATTCATATTTTGTTTTCTTTTAAACCTTTTCTTGATGGCTTCCATAATTATAGACCATAAACCATTTCTTCATATTTTAAGTCCTATGTTAATTCAGCATCTACTGTGTGCCAAATAGTGTGTTTAGTTGCAGAATTTTATAAATACAGAATCCTTGTCCCCAAGAAGCACAATCCGGGGAGAGAAATGCAAACCTAAAGGTCATCACATGAAAAAGACCAAAGTGATCCCGGCAGATGGGGGCGCAGCTCTGTGCACACGGGGTGCCGTGTTCTCCCTCACCCAAGAACAGAAGTGCAGAGTCAGACATGTAAAGGTGATCACTAAACACACACGCGCTAACCGACACTGAGCTGATGAGTGTGTTTCCACAACGCTACCCAAGTGCACACTAAGAGGCCTCAGCATAACCTCACTCTATACTGTCCTCTGACCCCAGACAAGACAATCAAGTTCATGGCTCTTTCCAATGGGGAGACTAAAAGATACCTTCCTAAACAAATTATGTCTTCAAGAAAAACAAATTTAAAAGAAAGACAGACAGACAGACAGACAGAAAGAAAGAAAGAAAGAAAGAAAGAAAGAAAGAAAGAAAGAAAGCTTCTTATTGTTTTGGTGTTTGATAATTCTATCAGTTTGCAAAGAAAGGCATATGCTAAAAAATTAATTAGATGAAAATATAAGCTAACTCAGTAAAGACAAAAAGTTATCAAAGAAAATAATCAATGTATTACCACTAGAGTGAACATAAAAAATAGTATTACTGACTAAAATAGAACATAAAAAGATGAAAGCATGTGTGTCTTATTCATGTTGGGAAAGGGACAGAGCACAAGAGGCTAAATCCTCATATTTTATGACAAGCAAGTATAAAAAATAATGTTATTTCCCACAGACCATCAGAGCACATTCTTTGAAACTACAAACCTTGTATCTAGAATTTACAAAGCAGCAGCTGGCAAGGTGAAATTGGATGACAGTGTTTACAGGTGGGAAGGACAGGAAGAGGTATGTGGGGGCATCTTTATAAGCTGTGCCTTACTATGCCTTAGAATATGTAGAACTTTGAACACACACAATTTTAAAAGTAAAATGTTCCTTAATTTCTAAATTTAAAAATATTTTCACATTAAACTTTTCTGATGGGAAAATAAAGCTTTTTAAAAAGTTCTGGGCTGGAGAGATGGCTCAGCCATTAAAGGCACATGCTTACAAAGCTTGATGGCCAGTGGCTCATTTCCCTAGTACCTATGTAAAGCTAGATGCACAAAGTGATGTATGCATTTAGAGTGTGTTTGTAGTGGCAGGAGGCCTTGGAGCACTCATTCATATTCTCTCTCCCCACCCCCACCCTATGTCTTCCTGTTTGTCTTTCTCTCACATAATCTATCAGCGGGGTCCAGGGAACATTACAGAGGATGTGGGGGATTGAATATGAGCGCTGCTCTCATTGCTAAAGAACTTTCTCTACAGAAAAGGTGGTAGACACTGAGGAGACTCAAAACTCATCAAAACAGAAAACAAGAGGCTGTTAAGAGCTCAATACTCAAGATTTCTACCACATCCTCCAAGGCTCAGGGAACATTGCTCTTAGAAGAGACAGAAAGAATGGAGGTTGAACAGTAGGGCACTGTCCTCTCAACATGAATTGACTGGTACCTTCAAGACCTCATAGTGATGATAACCAATACTCTCCTAAGACCTGACTGGTGAGCTTGAGGCCAATTAGAGATCTTCTTTCCAAAAGAGATCAATAGTGTACCCGAGGATGACACATGAGGTTGTCCTCTGGTCTCCACACAGAACATGCATAGATGAACCTGCACACATATGGACATGCATACTCAAAACACACATGAGAAATTAAGTAGCTAATAATCAGTATTTTCTATGGGTTTAGAATGAGCTCTTTTAGTAAAGTGCTTGCCTAACATGCACTCAGTTCTGGGTTTGATCCCAGCTTTGCCTAAACTAGGAGTGGTGGCAAGAGAACCAAGAAGTCAAGGTCATCCTCAGCTAGGAGAGGATTCAAAGCCAGTCTGAGGTACATGAGTCCATGTCTCAAAGAAAAGAAAGGAAGGTACTTTCTCTGTAACATCTGTCATGACTACCCTGCAGGTGATTCAGTGGGAAGCAAGGTACCTCAGTAATGGGACCTTCTGTGCCTCGCAGCAGACCCATTTCGTCAGACGTCAGCTGGAACTTGGATAAAAAGGCATCTGCAACTTGTGCTCTCATTTCTAGTCTCTGACTGTAAAGAAGGAACCAGGAACATCAGGGTTAGGTGTCTGCATGGCTGAGGTGAGAAAGCTTGTCGCCGCTTTGACCGTCTCCACCTCAGAAGCTGACACTCATCAGTCATGTCCACGATCGAGTCAGTACAAGCTCAGGAGGCCTGTCGATCACAAACTCAGCGGACACTCTTCTACCACATGCACTTGCGCTCAGTAAAAGGAGGTGATCATTAAGCCAAGAAGGAAAAGAAGAAAGTTCGCAGATGGTACCTGCATTACAAGTTTGCAGCCTCTAGCAAGTGCTTGAATTATTTACTTTAAAACTCAACCAGGTTACTTTGAAGGAGAGAAATATGGTGCTTAATTTCAGTCAATTTCTTCTTAGTCACTAACAAATATAAAGTTGGATGTTTTTCACGGGAAGTACATAGCAACAAAATATAAGATCTACTAGTTAGATGTCAAGAACTCCTTTACTAATCCTTACTAATAAAGTTAATAATAAAGTTATTTCTCTACATCAGTTTTTTCTACTTTTTCAACTTGGTAATAAAAACAATATTATCTGAATACAACCTAAGTAGACTCACTGGCAATTAAAAAAAGGCACTCTGAGGCTGGCTTGCAATCTGTAGGGACCTAAGGACTTAGCAGGGTCACCATCTAAACACCAGTGATGGCCTGAGCTACCTGAACAGAAATTCAACAATGCAGATACCTGAACCTGGATTTGGAGTCATATAAATAAATTTCTTTGGGGCAGGAGAGATGGCTCAGAGGTTAAGGACCCAAGTTCAAATCCCCAGCACCCAAGTAAAGCCAGACACAAAAAGTGGTGTATGCATTTGGAGTTGTTTGCAGTGGCTGGAGGCCCTGGTGCTACAATTCTCTTCAAATAAATATTTTTTTTTTCCCTTTAAGTGGGCATCACCATAGTGGCAAGTGCCTGTAATTGCAGCTCTTGGGAGGCAGTAGGGCAAAATAATACGAGTGTGAGGTCAGCCTAGGCTACATATCAAGAGCTTGTCTCAAAAACAGCCAAAGAGCAGAAATAATCCAAAAATCTATTAACAGGTGAATGAGTAAATAAAATATAGTGTATCTGTAGAGAAAGAATTATTCTGTCATAAAAAGAATCAAAGAACATAAATGAGCCTTGAGGACGTCTATGCTCAGCGAGAGAAGTTCAACACAAGAGTCACATACCATTTTTCTTTCTGGGGTAAAGACCATGTTTTAAATCTGGATGGTGATGATGGTTGCACAAGTCTGCATAACTGAACTCAAAAGAATCTAAATTGGAGCTCAGCAAAATGGGCTTTAAAATAAACATAAGCTCTACTTTTTGACAGAGAATACACCTGCACTGATACAGCTTCACTACATCAGCATCTCTGCTCTCTCATTATCCTTAGTACACCTGCACTGACACAGCCTTACTGTATCAGTCAGTGGTCTCCCATCCATTCTTAGAACAACTGTATGTGATACAGTTTTACTTCATCATAGTCATTTCTCTCCAGTCTACCCTCTTCTCTACACAAGTCATACTGTTCATAAATTTAATCTTAACTGTTAATGAGTTTTTCCAATATACATCTCATCACACTAAAATAATCCATACTGCATTTAATTTCCTACAGTCCTTCATACAACCAACAGAGTCTACTTACTTTTTATAAGCTACAAGAATTCACACAATTTACCATTAATTTTATCAGTAGTGATTAATCATAGTAGAAAACAAGAGATGGGCTGGAGAGATGGTTTAGTGGTCAAGTGCCCTTTCAACACAAGCATGTTGGAGCCTAGAGTCCAGATCTCCTAAGCCAGGTAAAAGAGCTGGGTGTGGCCCACAAACACTGTAACTCCAGTCTCACAGGGGAGCAGAGAACCAAGAATCAGGCTTCGGAATCAGTTAAAAGAGTCTGGCTCAAAGCAAGACCAGGCAGAAAAGTGACAGTGTGGGACATCCAATGTTCCACTCCCCCCACCATAGGCAAGCATACTGAGCTCACAAGAGCACATATATATGCACACACCACACATACCACACATACCACACTACACACATCCACATGCACAGGCATGCATGCACACACAATCAAAATTTTAAAACAGGAAGAGATAATTGTGTACAATATGAGAAAATTATCCAAATCTAACAATATTAGCACCTTAAGAAGTAATCATTTTGGAACTTCACATTCACTACTTGTCATCACCTCTACTCCAAAATGGAAATAATTTCTCACACGAACAATAAGGCTGTTCCCAATCAACTTCTTTTATGTTTTAGTTACAACTTAATAATCCTTATAACCTGGTGTCTTCCATGAATTTTCCACAACATCGTAAATATTTTCATTTTATGCGTGTATGGTATGTGTGCCAATGTGCACTTCCATGCGTATATCCGTGAAGGAAAAAGAACACCTGGTGTGCTCCTCTATCACTCCTCTTCCTGGTTTCTTTCAGGCAGAAAGAAGCTTACCATTTGTTTGACTGGACAGGTGAAGGGTGAAGCCTAGCAATCCTCCTGTCTCTACTCACTCAGCACGTGAGGTACAGGTGTCCATAGCCATGCCCAGCTTTGTACAGAGGTGCTGGGGTTCCAAGGCAGGTCCTCATGATGGCACAGCAAGTGCCCTTACCCAGTAAGGTATATCCTCAGTGTACATTATTTTCATTTTGATTTAGCATTGTCTACAATTTTTTTCACACTTAATCTCCAAATTAACAGAGGTGGCAATATGAAGAAAAACTTACCTTTCAGCTTGAAGCTTAGTGGTTTTCACTATTAAATCTTGAGTTTGTTCCTTTGCTGCCTAAAATTATAAATATACCTAATATTAATAAATTCCAATTTCATTGTATTTCAGAAAATTACCAATACTGGAGACCAAACAAAAATGAGCTTTCTCTTAAAAAAAAAAAAAATTAAAGGCCCAAGTACCTGAAATAGATGTTTCAAGGCCCATGAACGACAACCTTTAGTTACAGGAACCCCCTCACATACTGCACTACAAAAAAAGAGTATATCTGATGCTGACTAGGAACTGGATAGCTCTGGAAGAGAATGTGACTTCAGTTATTGGCAGGCTGCGCTGATCACCACAGGACTCTAAGTGGAACTATAAACTGAGTCACGGAAATGCTGGCATGGAGCTCAGCAAAAATGCATGGAATGAAAGTGAAAATGTGAGTGTGGGAATATGTAAGCACATTCAAAATATGGAACTTGAAGTTGGGTGTGGTGGTGCATACCTTTAATCCCAGCACTTGGGAGGCAGAGATAGAATGATTGCCGTGAGTTCGAGGCTACCTGAGACTACATAGTAAATTCCAGGTCAGCCTGGGCTAGAGTGAGACACTACTTGGAAAAACCAAAGAGCAAATAAACAGAAAATACGCAATTTGGAGAGGATCAAAGATAACTTCATCTAAAGACATGGGCTGTTTCAGACCAAATTCCATACTAAACAAGGCTCCCCTTCCTTCCCCGCAAGCTATTCAGGAAGAGATCAGAAGCCACTTGTGAGGTAGAGGCAAACAAAGCACAAACAGAGCCAATGAGGGTCTTTGCCAAAGACTGAAACAAAATACTCCTAATGTATTTTGCAACAGCAACACAAGGAAAGACAAGTGAGCAGGTGACAGGAAGACACGAAGTTAGGGAAATACTGAGGCAGACTTACAAGCTAAGTGGAAATTAGGAAGCACCCTATAACTGCACACAGAGCCAACGTGAGCCAGTCTGTTATAGATATGAGGAATCTTTCATAGGGTTAAAAATCTTTACATCTTCTTTGGCATGGCTATTTCCTAGGTATAAAAGATTTGTCAAACAGTGACCTGAATACTTCAGAGGATATGGTGTATTACTACATAAAAATTATTCCTCAGGGACCAAGGTGTATGCAGCTCATGACAGAGTGTGTACTCAACATGTGTGAGCTCTGGGATTAATCCACAGCACCCTTCCTAAATAGTTTTCTTTAATAAAGTTGATACAATAAAAGAAAGATAATAGACCCAAAACCACCTTAGGGTGCAAAGAAAATATAAAGGACAAATTAAAAAGACACTTTGCTTGAGACTGAAAATACATGTAACTTGTTTTTTAAAAGTAGCAAAATCAAACAGTAAAAAAGATACAATACCTCAATTTAAAAAGAGCTATGATGAAAGCAATTAAAACACAATTAGGGTTGGGAATCACAAAGTATATGTGCAGAAAATATGAAATGGCAAGAGTAACTAGCAAAGGTAACATGAATATTTAAATATTATAAAATCAACAAAATTTAACAATTAGGTGAAGTAACCACAACTATGCCCAAACCTGATATATTCATAACAAAAGCAAATTTTACACAAGGCAGGAAAAATAAAATTTTAGAGAAAGTGGAAGCTGACCTATGGACAGATATGCAGGTAGATATGATTCATCTGTGGACTGGGGAGATGAGAGAACCTTTCTACAGTCATGGCCAAACAGTTCCAGGGGAATCTGAGACACTGGGAACTGAAATGCTAAGGAGACAGGCCTTCTCCTGAATGACCTGCAGGAGGAATCCCACTTGCTCCTGTTCCAAAGGTACTGAAGGAGCACAATTAGGTAAGTGCACATTGCGCCCAAACCAGAGGTTCAGGGTTGCTTAAATAAATCATCCAATATTACACAAATGTGCCTGAGATTGTATGTAGGCCAAACATGAATCACAACTAAGATGGGTTTCACATTTCCTCTCTCTTCTCCTTTGTTGGGCCCCAGCCTAACTGAGCAACCTTAAGCTAAGTTTTAGAATATGGAATAAAGCTGGGCGTGGTGGCACAGGCCTTTAATCCCAGCACTCGGGAGGCAGAAGTAGTAGATGATAAACCTTGATCCCGCTTGCTGAGTTTCATTTTACTGGCAATAACCCCACCTCCTGATGTAACCAACTACCCTGATGATTGGCTCCCGCCAAAAAGTTTGAATCTTATTGCTTGAGAGAAATAGGCTGAACAATGCAGCCTCGGGTTATAAAAGGGCTTTGGGTGCTCAAATAAAATGAGATTTGCCCGACAATTCTCCCAGTCGCGTGTGTCTGTCTGACCGTTCACCTCACCTCTCCCTGATGGAGCCCTTTCTCCTGCTGGCCGGCGAGACTTGGGCTACCCGCAGGGGGCCAGGGGGCCATGACCCCCCCCCAACATCCTTATCATATGATAAATCCTTAGTATTGGGGTTGCCATGTAAAGAGTCAGACATTTTTAAAGCATTTGTTGTTTTCCTATAAGTATGTGCTGCTTTCTATTAAAAGAATTCATTTCTGTAGTACTTTTGGGACAATGTGGAATTGAGAGATTTATCTAAATTCTACAACTAAATCTACAGGCTAGACCACAGTATAAAAGCTTCTGGTGTTAAGTGACTAATACTAATAAACCATCACAAAAAGAAACAAAGACATTCATACTTCCATCTTTTTTAAAAACAAGCACATTTATAGTCAAGCTTCCCGTAGAGCACAATGTACCAGGCATCGGACATTCTGAAGACCCACCTAATGATTTCTGAGACCTAACTTGGTACCAGAACTATGTTCAAATCCAGCCATCTGCAGTACCTGTAAGCGACTTGTCATGTCTTGACAACAGCTGCTCATTGCCTGAACATCTTCATTTATGCTCTCAAGTTCCTGAAAAGGAGAGAAATTACATTAAGCATTGTGTGTGTTGTGTGTGTGTTTCTTAGCCAAATCCACTTTTTTTTTTTTTTTTGGGTAAAACGTAACAAGAGATTCCCCAAATGTCTTCATGAAATCCATCACTATGTAGAGTAAGTATATGCCAATAAATCGAGATCTCATAGTTAATGTTGTAAATGGTTAAAAAGGAAACTTAATATTAAACAGATGTAAAAAACTAGTCCATTCTTTTTAGAGGATATAAAAAAACAGAAAAATCATTGAGATGTATAATTTTATATAGAAGTAGTCAAGCAAGGCTATAAACAAAATGAAGGAAAAAAAAAACTATGGTTAGAAAACTACTTATAAGACGACTCAATGGTTAAAAGTGCTCTTGTGTGTAGAATTTGCTGACCTAGGCTCAATTCCCAAGCCACCCTCATAAAACCAGACACAAAAGGTGGTGCATGTGTGTGCTGCTTGTTTGCAGCAACAAGAGAACCTAGTGTGCCCATAAACAGCACACGTGTGTGCATAAATAAAATTTACTAAAGGATATGATCTTTAATCTCTGCTCCAGAATCTTTTTCCTCTTCTCTATGCTTCTGACATAGGAAATTTCTTTGAATAGGAATAATAATGCTAAGGATTTATCTTCTACCACAAAAATGATAGCTATGTGAAGTAATATATTACTCACTAGATTTAACCATTCTGAAACTTACGTGCACTTTAAAGCATCACACATGTTGTATACAACACATGTAACTTTATGCCAATTCTTACAAGAAAAAATTTACACTACAGAGTTAGTAAGTGTGCAATAATATACAGCAATATATATGAGGAAACAGATGGAAACTGCAAAACACATCCAGCTATGCGTGGAAATCTGTGTGTAAATTAACAATGATATATATATGTGCTTACAGAAAGATGTCTGCATAAGGTAAAAATAATGAAATCAACATACTGCTTTGATAATTTTCAGAAAAAAAATGCACAGTTATTTTCAGAACATGGGGAAGGCCATACAAAACATAGAGTTTGATTTCCCAGTACCCATGTAGAGCTAGATGCATCTGGAGTTCATTTGCAGTGGCAGGAGGCCCTGGCACATCCATACTTTCTCTCTCTTTAGTTCTCTCTCTCTCTCTAGAGATATCAAATAAAGTTTTTAAAAATATAACAATTTGATAACTAAATTTGTAATTCCTCTTCTTTCTTGTTGAATATCATCCTCCTACAACATGACAAAAATCTCATTTTCTCAGTAAATTCTCTCCCTATGTACTTCTACCTCTAGCTCCCTCCAGAGAAGCATGAAGGTAACTGTCTCTAAATATTACTAAATATATTTATTTAACAGATAAACCTAATTCTTTTGACTCTTCAACAACTACTCCATACTGAGCCCCTACTGATGAAAACATGTGAAGGGCTGGAAGAAGGCTCAGCAAGGAGAGCTCGCCGTGCAAGCAGCCATGCCAGACCCGCCCGGAACTCAACCCCAGCACCCACACCAGAAGCTGGTTTGGGGACCACTGTGAAAGAAGTGGCAGAAAGAATGTGAAAGCCAAAGTATGGGGAGGAGTGCTTTGGAATGTTGTCTTCCAGACACAAAGTGGTGGGTGCATCTATGACCTCACAATGGTTGTCACTGACTGCACAGGACTACAAGACTTATATGAGAGCAAAAAAAAAAAAAAGACATAAAGATAGGAGACAGACTAATTAGAATTGGAATACATCCAGGGTTTACTGGAGGAGAAATGTGGAGGGAAGCAATGGAGAATGGCAGGAGGGGATTGTGATCAGGGTACATGGTATATTTGTATGTAAGTTATCAATAAAATTTCAAAAACAATCTGGGTGGCCCCATACCCCTTTAGGGGTGAAGACCATGAAATCATTGGGGCTCTCTGGTCAGTGAGTCTGATCTGTGTTGAGGGGGGTGGCATCTCTGAGGTCAATGAAAGATTCCATCTCAAAGAAATAAAGCAAGGTGCAATAGAAGACATGTGATACTCTCTTCTGGCCTCCACGTGGTGCAAATACAGCATGTACACATCTCAACATACACCCCACATACACACACATGTGCACACACATACATGCACGCACATACACACACATGCAGCCACAAGCACACACATGCGTGCACACACATGCAAAAACAAAAGTGAATTTTCTTTCTACACCACCCTTCACTCTTTATCAATGCCTTAACATGAAAATATTATCATATTACAATGTTAAATTAGTTTCACACTACATTACTATCTTTTACTGGATTCAACTCAGTGTCACAAAACAGATGACTATACAAGGAAAAATTCTGGGGGCGGGGGGGGGGCTAGAGAGATGGCTCTGGGGTTAAGGAGCCTGCCTACAGAGCCTAGCAACCAGGGCTTGATTCCTCAGATTCCTAAGACAAGGTCTCATGTAGCCCAGGATGACCTCTAATGCACTATTGTAGCTGATGATGGCACTAAACCTCTGATCCTCCTGTGTCTGGGATTACAGATGTGTACCAGTTTAGGCAATGCTGGAGATCAAAATCAGGGCTCCCTGCATGCTAGACAAGCACTGTACCAGCTGAGCTATAACCCTATCCCTGCCTGTAAAGGCTTTATTTAAACTCTACGGAATTATCAGTCCCTCATAAACAAAAGCACTGGTTGTAAACTACAACTGGCACATGATCAACTTATTATGGAAATATCAAAAAGTTGAGATACTAGGAATGGCTGTGTACTTATCTCCCAGCTTCAACTGCATCAACTCATGCCGCTCTTGGGTATGTCTGCCTGTCCACTTTCTCCCTCTTTCCCCACCACTTTCTCCCTAACCACCACAGAATTATCTGAAGCAATTCCAAATACACACACACACACACACACACACACACACACACACACACACACACACATATTGCATCCATAAGCATATCTTATACAAGTCTGAAAGGACTCTAAAAGAATAACATTTTCACATTGAAATGATTTTGAAATGTGTCTCTCACTGAGTACCAGGCTAGCCTTCATTTTCAACCCAAGAATCTTGCCTCTGTCCAGAGCAGTGGACCACCATGCATCACCATGCTCAGCAATAATGCTCTCTTGAGATTAAACATCTACTCAGTGTTCAAATTTCCCCAATATTTTTACATTTTGTGCAAATCAAATCAAGATTTATGAATGGATTCTTTTTTCTTTTGTAATGATAACACTATTCCTTTTAGTAGGAAAATGTGCTTAGAGTGTTCTTTTTTCTTTTTTTATTTATTTTTCTTTTTTTCTTTATGAAATCTACCAAGCTTTTGTTTCAGCCTTCCAGATTACTGACTGTCAATGAAGTTCTAGTAAACCATTAAAAATGATTTTTTTGTTTTTGTTTTTTTGAGGTAGGGTCTCACTCTAGTCCAGGCTGATGTGGAATTCATTATGTTTTCTCAGGGTTGCCTTGAACTCATGGCAATCCTTCTACCTCTGCCTCCTGAGTGCCACCACGCCTGGCTGTTTTTGTTTTCAATTAAAGTCCAGATACTAACAGTACTAAGAAGTTGCATGCTAACTTGTAGATGTGTGTCCAATTAGAAGCTATGCTAAGGATGAATCCTCTAGTCATTCTGGGTCATCTTACTCGTTTTGGTTTAATGACCATCTCAAAACCTACAGCCTCAAGTCCTTTAGGAATACGTATCACCATTTTGTGTCTCAAGGCACTAAACAAATCTATGGCAACCGGCATTTCAGAAGGGAAAGTGCAAGAAAACAAGGAGAACGGATCTATACTGAGAGAATTAAGGGAGGCAGAATGAAGAACAACACAGAAAGCCAACGGGATCCTTGGTACAACTGAGGAAAGAAAACTACATGTGGCCCCACATCAGAACCATGCAGGACAACTGGTAACTCCCACAGTTGAGCAGTGTGCTGGCTTCAACCAGGTGTCCCCATAAACTCATATGCTCTGACTGCTTGCTCCTCAACTGGGGGCAGTGAGGGAGGAGGTGTGCTGTTGGGGGCAGACTTGGGGGTATGACAGCCAGCTCTCCCTTTCCAGAGTTCAGTTCACTTTCCTGCTGTTGTTCTCCTGCTGTGGCAGAGGTGATGTCCAGCCTCTGCTGATGCCATGCTTTCCCTTGTCATCATGAAGCTTCCCCTTGAGACTATAAGCCAAAATAAAAAAAGCTTTCCTTCCAAAAAAATGACATTTTATGAAGCCCTTACTGAAAGCACACAGAAGACTTCTATATAATTTGCATACTAATATGTTAATATTAATATTAATAAGTTATATAACACAATGGATCGTAACAAATAGCACTTATCTCACCCTATGATGAATAAACTACATTCAAGTATGATGAATTGTTATTTATACAATGAAATAACTGACATTAATTGAAAATTGCATGTTTTAGGTCGTGATTATCCAAAGCAGGTTATTCAATGAGAGAATATTTTTACTGGAAACTCGTTCAGACTGATGTTGCTTTTGTTAAGAAGCCCACATTTCTAATTTTCTAGAACAAATGTTACAAATTTTTAATATCCATTCTTCACAGATGTGACTCAAAAATCACACTGATTCAAATAAAAACCCAGATAAAATGGAGCAAGTTGTTTTTCTCCTAACCATAATTCGAGGCCAATATAGCAACTTAACTTGAAACACCACTTAGCATATAGTGTCTAATAAATGCTAAATGAATTTACATACCTCCTTCACGTCCTTGAAAATGCTTACAAATTTCTCATTGATGGATAAACTTCTGCGTTCGATATCTCCACGTAAATTTCTTCGAGTCCGCAAACTATTTTCAACAAAAAAGGCAGAAAGTGCCTTGAGAGCTTCCAACATCTCCTGTACAATCGACAACAGAAGAAAGATCCTGACACTGAGGTTTTAGTGGTTTCCTAATCTCAAGCCAAAATGCAATGAAATCATTTCCAAATAATTTATTTCTAAAACACTGTGTATTATTGTCAAATTACTGAGCAGTATGCTTATTTCCACAATACAGTGACAGTATACTTACACATAATGACATATGGAACAAGGTTGCCCGTGACAGAACTGTTTGGAATTACAAAGACTGGAAATAACCTAAATGTCATATAGGAGGGAAAGGCCAAGTAAATGATAGATTAATTTTTAAGGAGGAAATCCTTTATGCACATACACAGTAAAGGCTCTGAAATATGGTAAGTAAAACAGCAAGGTACAGAAAGTTGAAACACCAACTCATATATATATATATATATATATATATATATATATATATATATATATATGCATATGTATTTGCTTATGTATTACAAACTATTTCTGGAAGCATCTAAGGAAGAATAAACACTTCAGGGAGCCTCCAGGTTTAGAACTTAGTAACTGGAAGGAAAACTTGGAGGAACTGGAGAATGCCTCCTCATGTGACTTAGGAACTGAGGCCTAGGGTCCAGCCCACAAACAAGAGGAGGCAGCAAGCATGAAGGCCCTCCAGCAGCAGAAAAAAAACCAGTGTGAAGGAAGCTACTACAGAGTTCAAACTGAAGAGTGATCAGCTTTGTATGCTTAAGAGTTTATTACAAATCTACAAGGAGAAAAGATGATACAAGGGACACGAATGGAAGCAGACATAAAAAATAATAATAAAATAACTCAAGCAAGACATAGCTATGCCGTACACCAAGATGCTAGAAGTGCAGATGAAAAAAAAAATCCAAAAATACTTTTCAAGGTAGAGACTAAGGATTTGTCAATAGACTGGATGGCATTAAATATATATATATATATATATATATATATATATATATATATATATATTTTTTTTTTCTCATGCTTCTTAATTAAGTGGGTCAATGTTGATGTTAGGGAGGAGGTCTGGCACAGGAGCGCAGGCAGCAGGATCAGGAGTCAGGGACAAGCACGGTAGTACAGCCTAACCATCTAAAGCACCTTAGCTAGAGAGCAAGTAGAAACCAGTGCGGCTCTCCAAAACCCAGATAAAACAATGATGATGATGATGGAGAAGAAAAATAAATTTCTGCTCATTTTTTACTACTGATTAGCAATACAATTGGAGGTGTAATGGTGTCATATAAGTAATCCTGCCAACTTGAAGCTGGGGTAGAGATGTCAGGAATGAGGCTGGAGTTAAAAGTCATGCTTTTTGTTATTTCAAACCATCAAATGAACAGTTGAGAGAACAGAGTCAAGTCCAAAGTACCTGGAATTCCTCAGATACAAATTCTTACACTGGAACTCACTTGTTAATCCTTTCTGATATGATGCTACTTTTAAAATAGTAGCTAAAATGACTCAAATAATAAAGTCATTTAAATGTGATTTGCGAGAGTAAAATTCAATTTAGTATTTGACAGAGTAAAATTCAGTTTAGGATCTGAGTGAGCAAAACTATTTTAAGTGGTTTCCTACTCTCAAGCCAAAATGCAATGAAATCATTTAAAAATAATTCATTAAAAAAAAAGCAAATACTTATGTTGTGCACTGACACACACAACCTAAAACGAAGTTTCTTTTACCATAGCCTTGAAATGTCCTAGGTCCTGGTACACAGAATCGGGTGTTAATTACAACCACACAATTCCTAGTTTCCTGACTTGAAAAAGATGTGGTCTATCTACATTACAGTGGCTGTATTAAATAGCAAATGCCAATATTAGACACTTTTTAAAGTGTATGATTAAAAAAAAAAAAAAAACAGCAAGTTCAGGACACTGTTGAGGAGCCCAGAGGATTGAGTTCTCTCAACAATAAGAAAGCTACCAGCGTCATCCTTCCCCATCCCTATGCAGAAGCTTGGAGAAATTCTGGGACTTCAGACAAACCACCACTCACAAACCAGGTGGTCAGCAGGAATTGGTGACAGTGCAATACTCCTTATTCTTTGGGGGAGAGGGTGTCAAATTCTTCTTGACAGCTTGTTATTAGTGACCTACATTTACCTCCCTTCAAAGTTCTCACTATTTTATGATTTCATTTTTTTAAGTTTAAATTATTTATTTTATGTATTTATTACGTATGTATGCATGCATGTATTTTATGTATTTGCGCATGTATCTTATTTGCGTATTAATTACGTATGTATGCATGCGTGTATTTCATGTATTT